>CM029490.1:17426361-17663245 GCA_017140395.1 Eucalyptus lansdowneana | reverse complement strand
TAAAGATCTTGTAGGGGCTTCCATTCAATAAAGTACAAGTGATCAGCAGAATGTATACTGTGTCAGAAAGATGCTTTACATTATCATGACATAATCCATTTCGTTGCCGAGTAGATACAATCAGAAGGAATCTGTCAATGGGCTTCTATTTTGTTGTCAGACTCCTTGTAAGGTTCCTAGGTTGGTCAACATTGTATCCTCATAGGACCATGAGACGACATGCCGATAACTGCACCCCAAATGTTACAAATTATCTCAAGCCCGACGAATTCGCAAGATCTACTAAAATGAAACAGGCTATTTGAAAGGAAGAACATGAATGTAAAAATACTCTATAGCAATGAATAAATAAACAACTAGAAATGGCAAAATATTCCCGCTCAATCAATAAAAAAGATTTCTTTTGTTTTAGTTTAGACTTAAAAATATTGCTCTCTTTTAGAACTAAACACCAAATCAAAGAGAGAATTTTGGAACTCTTAAATGCAAAACCAAACACCGAGAGCATAAACAAATCAAGGAAACGGAAAGCTAGATGCTCCCATCCAGCTCCACGTCATCTACATCATAGCTTCGTATTCAGCAAGATAAGATGCATTCAGTACAACAGGAAAAAAAAAATGTTGCATCTTGGCAAGCATAGAAACCTATTGGAAGTACTCTGTACCTGCAAAGGAACTATATTGACTAAAGGTTGAAGACAGTCTTCCACCTAAGGAACTTCAATGACTCTACATGCTCCACCAAGAGACATAGCTACAGCATCCCCCCTCGAGCACATGACAATTAGGCATCCTTTGCGGGCATGGAGTTGCTAAATAACTGATTGTTGCTTGCTGTTAACGTTGACACCTTCAGCTCTAGAACAAATAGAGATTTCACAAATGTGAGTAAAAATGTTCGACAAAAGCTAACCTGAAGCAAGCGCCATGAGTACCAATCACTACAATGGGAAAACTCTCATCCACTAGAGCCAGAGGACCGTGTTTCATTTCACCACCAAGTATTCCTTCACAGTACATCAATGCCACTTCCTTTACTTTTAAGGAACCTTCCAAAGCTGTAGCATAATTGTATCCTCTGCCAAACATGAGAAGTGACTGCTCTGCAATAAGTAGCTTAGCAAGATCTTTCTTTTCCTGGTCAAGCTTCAGTACCTCTCTAACTTTGTCAACAAGATATTAACAAGGGATTTAATGTTCCACTCAAACAATTTATCAACGTAAGCTTAGACAGAAAAGGCACATCCAACTGAAGTTCAGAAATTGTGAAGGTGAGATAGGAAGTGACACATACTTGGAAGGTAAAAAAGAATCAATTATTGTAAGAAAGTCTATATGCCCACAAAATGCTTACCCAAAGCAATTATTGAAAGCTTCCGCAATGCGCAGCTTGGGCTCAAAACAGGAAATGATCAATGTAGGGATCATAGTTATTGGCCCTCAATTAATATGAGATAGCAGGACTTTCTTCAACAGAGTTCCCCTCACATGTTGGCAACATGCTCCTCCACTGGAAAAAGGAAAAAAAAAAAAAATATTGTGGTTCGAATATGCGCAAGAAGTAAGCCACATAAAAATTCTCGTGACATTGAGCGGAAAGCTTCGCAGTACCAAATACATGGTTACTTTGAGCAAATTTTACCATATTCCCAAAATGACAACAAGGTGAAATCGACAAAACTCAAGTTCAACTGAATCAGGTGACAAATTCTTCTCTGAGCGCTCATCCTCTTTGGATGATGTTGTTGATGTGAGTAAGGCTAGTAGGACTTTGAGTTCTACAATGCACTAATTAAGGTGCGAAGCCAAGACCCAAGTCTTAAAGAGAAAAATGTCTCTCTTTTCCAGTCTAAATATAGTGACAGAGACAGACAAGAGCTGAAGTAGAGAAGACATAAGCTTTACTTGAAAGATGTGGTGGCCAACCTGATTGAGAAGGAACCTGATTTTAAGGATCAGCAAACAGAAGCCACTAAGAAGAGGAGCTGCAGTGAGGCACAAGAGGAGATGAGCAGGGCATTTTCCGGAAGCTGCAGAGGCTGCAGAGGCTGATGGCAACAACAGTGACTTTTTGACAGTGAAGAAGAGAGATGATGGTGCGCCAGTTAAAGGTGGTGATGCTGCAGAATTTCAGCAGAAGCTGGATCTATATTTTGGCAGGAGAGATGGTTTGGGTGAGAATGAGATGTTTCTGAAAATGTTCTTTTCTTATAAGATGTGGGTTGATGAGGATTACAAGAACAAAGGACGTGTCAATGAGAAGAGTTGGATGGGTTGTTGAGAGATAAGGAAGAGCTTGAGAAGCAAGGATTATAAAACCAATTTCAGGTACGAGAAGAGTGCAGGCAACAGGCTATTTAGGCCGTTCGCGGAATTGAAGCACTTAAAGCATTTTTTTTTTTTTTTTTAAAGGAGGAGATGAAGCAGAAGCTCGAAGTTAAGCAGATTGCTGGGATAGGCGAAGATGAGGGCTGCCAATTGGATGGAGTTGATCTTGATGATGACTTCAATCCTCAGGAATTTGATACGGAGATGAAGCAAGTTTTCAGTGAGAAGTCTAACAATGCAGAGGATGTGGACCCTAACTTTGGCAGTCATGGAGAGGAAGAAGGTGGAGAAATTGACGGAGTTGACCTTGTTGATGACTTTGATCCTAGGAATACGATAGGATGATGAAGCAAGCTCTCGATGAGAAGTATTACAACGCAGAAGATGTGCACCCTGACTTTGGCTGTGATGGAGATGAAGAAGGTGGAGAAATTGCAAAACCATACTTCAAGAAAGAAGATGAATTTGCTTGGACTCCAGATTGACTGGGACGAATCAGAGTCCAAGGATGGATTCCTAGCAGCTAGAGATAGACGCTTAAGACACAAGGTAGTTGATGTAGGCGAGGATGACAGTAATGAGGATGAGGAGGAGGAGGAGGAGGAGGAGTCTGATTGCATCCTGAGGAACAGAACGAAGTAACGATATCTTCTAAGGATGGAAAGTGTAAAAGGAAACGGAAACTATCGTTGCTAAAGAGAGCTGAAGAGGCAATGTTTCGTTGAAGAAGGTTGCTCCTTCTAGGGAGAAGGAATGGAGAGTACACAACAATCAGAGGCACCAGCTAAAACTGAAGTCAAAGGACCTTCTTGAAGAAGGAAGGCCTGATAAATAAAAGAGGTGTAAAGATTAGTGTAAGGATCAACTGCTGAAAAGGGTAGCTTGGAAGATGGAAAGTCACTGCAATTTGAGTTAGATGAGGATTCGCGTAAATTGTCAAAGAATGCAAGAAGAAGAAGAGCCAAGCTCAGTTAAGTTATCAAACTCAAGGCTTAGAGCTTATGGGAAAATAACACCCCAAGTCTAAGGGTTAAACCAAGCACTAGAATTGCAACATGACTAGCACTCAGATTGCATCAGCATTGTAAAGACGGAAGAATCCTACCAGCAAATTTAATGTTTGTGTCCTCTACCGATCATTTTGTTCCATCTCTCATGAATCCCACATAAATTGTTTCAAACTCTCTTTTGTAGATAAGCCATCTGAGAACGAAATGGAGCACACATCAAATTTGTCCTTCTGATCATAGCACTCACTGATACCACAATATATTAAGATACTCAGACAAGTGCTCCAATAGCACATGCATGGGTGACATGATTTCAATGATTTGGAGATCCCACATTAGTTCAGCTGACCCTGACCCACAAAAGGATGCTTAGGAACAGAAGCATACCTGGCAGTATATAGGGTTCTAAACAACGCCTGTCTCACACCCTTGAAAATATGTAAAGACTCCATTACTTCATCTGCAGGAATTAGCCTATGTCAATCTTTCAGAAAAGGTTGGACATATCCCTATGTTTTAATTTCACAAGCAGTCGTATCAAATGTTTGTAACTGCCTAATGATATCCTTGAAAATTAAAAGGAAAAAGCCAAGGCCTTGTTCACACTACCAAGACGAGTATCCTACTTAGTCCATTGCAAAATTAACTATATTAGAATCTAGCTAGAAGAACTAGTGTATTGCCAGCCTTTACCAAAAAAAAAAACTAGTGTATTGCCAGCAATGGTCACTACTAGGACTGGGACAACTAAATTGTGCAGCATTTTTACTGCTGGAAGGAATAAATACTCTCAATAAAAGCAGATAGCTTTATATTTCACCGATGAACAAACTATTTGATATCCATAGACAATAAAACATTTAAGTCAGCGAATATGACACGCCAAGCCCCGACATGCAAATGAGTCAATGACTTAAGTAAAGTGGATATGGAAAATGCAGCCACTACAATCAAGCACCCAGGTTTCCAGCAAATTGTTCCAGCAATCAAACCTACTTAATGATTAGTAATTATGATGATGATAATGATGACAACAACACCACCAATAAATCAGCAGTTGGTATAAATTTTCAAAAGCAAAGTTAGAACCTAGCACTAGTTATACCCGAGTGAATTAGAGAAATCACACTACAATTCTTACACAAAGATCATCTTATGTACTCCATCTTCGGACTTTCTCTCTCTCTCTCTCTCTCTCTCTCTCTCTCTCTCTCTCTCTCTCTCTTTGAACCTGATCCATAATTCTACATGCATAAGAAAAGAGGAGGAATAGATCCAACAGATCGTACCTGCCCAGTTTTTAGTCTGAAGAGGTCAGGCCGAATTATCGAAGCTCTGAGAAAGAACCTGATGGAGGCCATAAGAAAACACATCCAAGATGAGAACACTAGCCACTCAAAGGACCAAATCCAAAACAACTCAACAACGACAGTGTCATTAGCAAAACCGATTTAAGGTAGGAAGTAGTTACTTTCCACTGCCGATGAAGTAAGGACATTGCTGTTCCACACCCCGCAACATTGAACTCTCGAGGCCCTTCACAAGCGTGAGCATAAACTTATCTTGAAAGGTAGGGTTTGCACCACCGGGCGGCACACCAGCCGTACAGCTTTCCCCAAGTAGCTCAGCCCCACAAACTTCACCCACCAAACCCCTACAACGAAAACTCCATATCCAGATCAGAACAGGGAAAGGAGGTAATTGCGAAAACATTTAGCGTGCAGTTTAGAATCGCCGGTGCAAGTTCTGGTGCGAAACCCGGTGCTGCCATTATCCGGCCACCAGCGGGGCTCCGGAAGGCGGTGGTGGAAGCGTGGGCGGCGGCGACGCGCCGGAGACTGCAGCGGATGGGGAGCGAAAATTTTGAAATATTGGAAAATCTTGAAATATAGGAGAGAGAGTGTGTCTTGTTCGTTGACGAGGGGAGACCCAAAATTTTGAAATATTGGAAAATCTTCACACCTTGTTGTTCCTCGTCCCCGCAGGCGGGACCATAACGCTGACGTGGCTCCACGTGTCATTACTGAACGTTGCTGATGTGGGTTCAACATGAGACTGTATCTATTTTTGTCCACGTGTTCGTCGTCGCCGACCGGCAGCCCCGCCGCTCTTGCCTTTGTACAGTCGTGGATGCGTGCGCTTCGTGCCGGAATCAGGAATCGGGCCAAGTTGGCATGGCCCCAGATGTCCTACAGGGTGCCCACCCCTGGAACACCCCCGCAGAATATAACACAAATAAGGGAGAAAAATAACGACATTGCGTTCGACAACTGTTAAGAGCGCAGTTAGGAGTTATTGTTTTGCTTTTGTTGGTCTCTAGTGAGAGTCACATTGTATTTTCCACGTAGGATTAAATTGTTTTGCTTTTGTTGGTATCTAGTGAGAAGAGTCGCATTGTATTTTCCACGAACAATTAAATTGTTTTGCTTTTGTTGGTATCTAATGAAAGTCGCATTGTATTTTCTAGATTAATTGATAGAATGGATTGCTTTGGAGCAAGTCGACACTGAAATTCTTTCCATTTGAATACACGAGGCCGCTCCGTGTCTACATATTTGATCATATCATGGAGTTAAATATCGTACCAAAAAAAGAAAAATTGAACACGGAACAATTTACTTGTGAGAAAGGTACAAATCAGGAGTTAACTAGCGGTTTGGTAACTGACATGACAATTACTGTTTGAGAGACATCTTTAACGGCAAAAATTGATCTCAGCTAAAAAAGCAAATCATGTCTCGTATACTCGATCCATTCCATCAACCTTGCACTTTTAATGACACGCATTTTTTGTTATACCACCAGCTCTTTTTTTTTTTTTTTTTTCCTGAATAAGGATATGATCTTCCTCTTCCAACCTCCACCAGACTCCTTTCACATCTCATGATGCAGCAAAAGATACTTCAATCAAAGTCCACCATAAAAAGAAAATTGGATTTCCCTGTAAAATGCTTAATACGACAACTAATATTTTCAGCAATAGAACCTTTTTGTGACCATTAAGACGAAAACATTAATGAACAACACATTGCTCCAAGTTGCATGCCATCCCGGATGACACTAAGTTGTAGTCATCATAGTCATGTCCATCATGAAACAATGTTTGCATACCATCAGTGCGACACTTCGAGGCAAATTGATAGGTAAAGACATAACAAGTTGAGAATGCGCAAAAAGGAGGGTATGATAGTTTTTCCTAATCGATTATAAATAAAGATCTTGCAAGGGTTGCCATTCAATAAAGTACAAGTGATCAACGGAATGTATACTCTATGTCGGAAAAATGCTTTACATTCTCATGACATTATCCATTTCGTTGCTAGGTAAACATAATAAGAAGAAATCAATCAATGGGCTTCTACTTTATTGTCACACTCTTTGCAAGGTTCCTGGGCTGGTCGACATTGTATCTCCTTAGGACCTTGAGATGACGGGCCAACAACTGCACCCCAAGTGTTAAAAATTATCTTATGTCCGACGAATTAGCAAAATCTACTAAAACGGGCTATTTCAAAGGAATAACAGGAATGTGAAAATATTCTATATGCAGTGAATATATAAACAAATAAAAATAGCCATATTCTGACTTGCTCCTACAACTAAAGCCAAAAAGATTGAAAAAATGTAAATAAGTCATTCACAACCATTGATGAAGGATTCCTCAAAAAGTTAAAGGATTGGTGATTGGTAATCTAGTTCTATCATCAGCTATGGGTTCGAGTCTTGTTTGCTATCCTAAAATTTTCTTATCATTCTTGAATGATAAAGAGAAAAAAAAAATTACACTTAAACCATTTCTTTTTCAATTGAAATCACTAGTGGCCCCCTATCCTTATTTCCACATGAAGGACACGGCTTCTGTTCACCTAGGCTTCGATCACTAGCTCCCTTGTCGTCAGCCCCCTCCCTCTCTTTCGGCCCGGCTCTTTGGTCTTAAGAATGTTGGTATGGCTATTGAAATTGTGAGCATCAGCAAGTAGGAGGCTCAATTAGTGGAATTAATTTCTTTTGTTTTTGTTTAGACTTAAAAACATACTCTCTTTTAAAACTAAACATGGAATCATATAGAGAATTTTGGAAATCTTCTTGAAACAAACACCGAGAGCACAAAACAAATCAAGGAAACAGAAAGCCAGATGCTCCCATCTAGCTCCACCTAATCTGCATCATAGCTTCATCTTCAGCAAGTTATAACACATTCAATAGAATAAGAAAAAAAAAAAAAAAGATGTTGCATATTGGCAAGCATAAAAAACTATTGGAAGTACTCTGTACCTGCAAAGGAACTATATTGACTACAGGCTAAAGACAGTCCTCCACCTTAGGAACTTCTATGACTCTACATGCTCCACCAAAAGACACAACTGCAACGTCCCCCCTTGAGCACATGACAATTAAGCATCCTTTGCGGGCATGGAGTTGCTGAATAACTTATTGTTGCTTGCTGGAGCTGTTGGAAGGAGAATTTGTTTTTATCTATTAAGATTGCAATTGATAGGGCAGATCATAGACATAGAATATTTTAGGAAAAACAATATTATGCATATATTCTTTTTCTTCTTTTTTCTCCTCTCTTGTATTACAAATACTGACACTTCTTGTACATTTAGCAATATAGAAAATACACAGAACCTTTTTCTCCATTATTTTGCATTTCCTTTCATGGTATCAGAGCAGCTTTTCTGATCCACCTTTCGCACCATTCTTTCCGAATTGCCTCCAATTGTCTTCTGTTTTTTGTTGTTGCAAATCTCCATATGCAGAACAAAGACAGCACATTGAAAAGAGGAATTCAATATGCAGAACTCCAACAACTCAGAAATCCAAAATCCGAATCAACCCAGAAACACAACAGAGGAGTCGTCCGACCAATCTGCATTCGCTCTAGTCACCGGACAACTTCCTACTCCAACCATTGAGCAACTTCCTACTCCAACTTTGTAGCCGTATGCACCATGGTTCCCAGTTCAAGGACCATAGGTCGCTGGACCAAACCAACAATGGGCCAGCTACAACCCAAATAGAGAACTCAAATCCAATCTGGGTGGGTCGAGAATGAATCCCTACCCGAGCTTCCCACCCGGGTTTGCGCCACTCGTTCTTCCACCCATCGCCGGCCATCCAAAACCCGGAGATGCCCTGTACACATCATCAACCGACGGCCCGGAGCTGCGACTCATCACTCTTCAACTCACTGGACCGGATCACTACTCAGCATGGGCGAGAGATTTTCGGCGAGCTCTTGTGACCAAAGATAAGGACGAATTCCTTGACGGATCCGTCCCCTTTCCGATCGATGAACGCCTACAGCGCCATTGGCGCAAATGCAATCAATTAGTACACACATGGATAGGAAATTGTGTGTCGCCGGAGGTCGCAACTGGGCTTCCTCCGACCGAAGACACGAGATTAATGTGGAATAACATAAAAGAAATGTACGGGAAGCTTGACAAGGTGAAGGTTTTCTCACTAACCTAAGCCCTCGCCGAGTTGAAATAGGGGAACCTCTCAGTTACCGCCTGTTTCAACCGGCTCTCAGCGCTCTGGAACGAGCTTGAGTCGGCCGAGGAGTAGCTTGAAGGACCGAAGTCCACACTCAAGCAGTATCGAGCGATCAAAGATTGCGAGAAAGTGACATGATTCCTATTAGCCCTAAACGAGAGCTACATACCTTTTCGTACCTAGATTTTAGCCATGGAGACTGCCCCGCCACTCGGCCGCATCTTCCAGCTCGCTGTCCAGGGGGAGAATCAGTGAATGGCCGCCGCTGGAACTAAAAAAGGGGGAGAAAGCATGGCTCTCGTTGCGCCGGTAAATTTTTCTGGCCGTTCTCACGGTGGCCTTTGCGCACCGCAACAAACCCCAAATTTGGGAGGGAACCCTAGCTCCTTCGGGGAAAATGACGATCACGAATGGAACCCTAATTTTAGGGTTTCTCGAACGGACGGCCAAGATCAGAAGACTGGATCCGATAGCTCTTATTCGTTTGGCAGAGTTAACGGTCGAGATAGCTAGGGGCGCGGATCTGATGGCCCAAATTTAATCTGACCGGACGGTGTAGATCAAAAGAGAAGTCGCAGATCTGACAGTTCTCATTTTATCTCGTATGGGCCTGAATCTGGTGGTCATTATAATGCCACGTCATCACAGAAGGGAGGAAGCCACAACTACAAATTTAAAGGTAAATATTATGAATATTGTCGGCGTCCTCATCATACCATTGAGACATGCTAGAAATTACATGGTAGACCCACTAACAAAGAAAAGAAATGAAAAGAATTTTCTGCTTACCATGTGTCAGCACAATGATATGACAAAGCTCATCAACCTATATACTAGGATCAATATCAGAACATAATGAAGGCGCTAAATTAGCTACATAAAGTTGACAAAAGTGCAAATTTCTCAGGTACTTCATCAAACAAGACTAATAATATTTGAGTTGATGCATCGATTATTAATTCAGGCGCCAATGATCACATAATTTGTCACGAATATTTGTTTTCTAGTACCTCTATAAAGCCTGATTCCATATATGTTTAACTTTCAAATGGAAATATTATTGATGTTAGAAAGATTGGCATTGTTTAGCTTAGCCCAAACATTATCCTTAAAAATGTTCTCTATATCCCAAAATTTGAATTTAATCTTATAGCTGTTTCCAAAGTTTGTGAGGACAATAATTGTCGAGCCAATTTCAATTACAAAAATTGTTCCTTTCATGACCTTTCGACTGGGAAACTGATGGGCTTGGGTAGAATGGAACAAGGGTTGTATTTCTGGATCACTTTCCCCAAAGATTTTGATCTTTCATCTTTGAATAAAGGCATTTCTTGTAATGCTGTTGCTACAAATAAAATTTCACTTTCCCATAAATGTCTAGGTCATAGTACCTATTTTCCCTGTTCTAATTGTAAAGTATGCCCCTTGGCAAAACAAACGAGACATCCATTCCCAACTAGTGTATCTTGAGCCACTAGTACTTTTTCATTAGTGCATGTGGATATTTGGGGTCCTTATCATACACCACATCGTGATGGATCTCGATTTTTTCTTACTATCGTGGATGATTATTCTCGTGCCACTTGGGTATTTCTCATACAGTCCAAAAGTCAGGCTTTCTCATGTCTGTCGAAATTCTTATCCATGGTTAAAAATCAATTTGATAAGCATGTTAAGAGGATTCGTACAGACAATAGAAGTGAATTCTTTTCCAATGAGTATCAATCTTTTCTGTCATCACAAGGAATTCTCCATGAGAGTTGTTGTGCTTACACTCCGCAACAGAATGGGATTGTCGAGCGAAAACATCAACATCTCCTAGAAGTTGCTCGTGCACTAAAATATCAAGCCTCCATTCTTGAATCTTTTTGGGGAGATTGTGTGATCATTGCGGCTTACTTGATTAATCGCATGCCAACTAGAATATTAAAAGGTTGCACTCCTTTTGAGATGCTTTTGATAAGCAACCAGACATTAGTCATCTTCGCGTGTTTGGCTGTCTTTGCTACATAACGTATGATATCTTGATTTTTAGGTTCTGATTTCAATCGGATAAGTCGGGCCTTTCATCAACGTGACTATAGTGTTCTTCTTCGAGATGGCCACTCATGAGATAATTGACCTATCAGAGAAGCCATTAAGAGATTCTAATGCAATATACTTAAGAATTCGACCAGGAATCGACTACTCGATTGTGCTAGTCTACAAGGGTCATTGCGGCACAATTAAGAATCGATCAGAGACCAGAGATAGGTTGATTTAACTGAGATGGTGATTAAAGTGTGGGTGATTCCACATGATTGCAAAATTCTCTTCGAACAACACTAAACTGATTTTTTTATAGTTTTGGGTACCCTGTGTCTGTATTTGAAACCTTGAGATTTTCACGACCACCTAGAGTTGCCAATGGGTCAGATGGGTTCATTGTGGTTCGAAGAAAATCGACCACGGGTCAATTGCACCAAAAATTCCTAAAAGCTACCTAATAGGCAATGTCACACTAAAAGCACGTTTAATTGAAAATAACTGTGAATTTGAATTCGATTTTAGAAATTGGAAGTCCTATCGTGTCATGAGCCATTCTGGGAACGTTGACTCACCTTTTGAGGAAATTCCGGTGAGTTCAGGATTTTTACGGAAAACCGAGTCGGACAATGTGGAAAATGAACGAAAATTCAAATTGGCCGATTTGAAGAGACTTTTGGCATCTGGTGTAAGTGAATCGATGAATGGAAGTTGTTTTGGCTTTTTTCGATTTCAAGGTGGGCCAACCGAATTTATTTGTTCGAAAATCGGATCACAGAAAAGTGAAATAAAATTGGGATTTGAGAGAAATTTGTGGGTTAGAGGAATTGTCTTATCCTACATTTCAATTTTCATGTTGAAGTTGAGAAGATTTTAACTTAGGTTTTATTTTATTTCCTTGGACCCACCCTCTCAACACACGCACACCCCCTCTTCGGCCCATGCGGAACGTCCATCCCTCCTGCAGCTTTCATTTCTTTTTCTTCTTTGACCGACATCTCTTTTTTGCTTCTTATCCACCAGCACATGGCCTCCTTCTCTTATCCTCTTATCTTTTAAGCACGTTCTCTTTTGCCCCTTCCTAGCTGACAACCCTTATCCCTCCTCCCCATCCACTTGTGCGAACAGCTACCCTGCAATTCCCCTTAACCCTAAACGTTTGCTTTCATTTTTACCTTGGCTGACATTCATTGTTGGTCTTTCTCTCTTCCTTTTATTCGTCGTTCCTTGCATCGAGTCCTTGTTCATTCGGTCAAGCCCACAATTCCACCGAGTGTTGCCTCCTCTCGGTTCAGCCAACGAAGCCTCGTTGACCGAAGCCTTTCCCCTTTGAAGCAACGCCACTGAAGCCCCAAAGTTGACTAAAATTTCTCCTGCAAGCTGCCCCACCATCTTCGGTTAACACCTCACACCACCGAGCTCCATGTCTCTGCCAAGTTTGGTCAACAAAAGAGTCCAACAAAACTGAGTTGTTGACTCCTTGTCGTGCTGTCCTTCATCCACACGGCCATCTTCACTTCTTCGCATGCCTAGAGGAGTCTACCGAAGATTGACCAAAGACTAGTTGCCAGCGAAGCCCCGCGGATCCAGTAGCTGCTTCCATCTTTGTGGTTTCCTTGCTCGTGTCAGCCCCCCTCGAAGACGAGCCCCCGAAGCGGCTTCATCTTCACGTATCTTCAGCGGATCAAATTCTTCAGCTGCTTCGGTCTTCACTCGCTTGCGCGAGCAGCCCAGCCACAAGTCCAACAACCCAGCGAGTTTCTTTTGGGCCCAATTGACGCCAAAGTTTAGTCCACAAAGATTTGCAGTAGTCAAGCCCGTAGCCCATCTAGTTTGTTTTCAGCCCAATTTCAGCTCAGCCCACTCCATTTGGAGGCCTCATTTTAGCCAAGATCAGCCCGCTTTGTGCAGCCCAATTGAAGCCCATCAACTCAGCAGCCCATTCTCAGCCCATTCACAGCTCACTTGAAGCCCAAGAAGCAAGCCCAAGCCCAAGTCTGAGCCTATAAATTTCTATGGGCTTGCAAGGCTTTTGGGCCCGGCCCGAGTGTCCACCACCATTGCCGAAAATTCGGGTTTCGGCCGTCATTGCATCGCCGTCGCGGTGATCCAGTCTCCGCTTTCAATCAAGTGAGTAATCTCACTAATCATTGCTTAGTAGACTAATGATGCTTAAGTGTTGATTAGATTTAATTAAGTGCAATTAGATGGTTAGATTAGAATGGATTAGTGATTATTAGTTAATTGCATTACATATTAGTTAGGTGGTTAGTGTACTTAGCTAGAGAATTGCCTATACTATTTATTGAATGCATCTCTGGATTTTACTCAACCCTTCGCGTGCTTCAATTAGGTATTACGGGCCTAAATTGGATTTTTAGTATTTATTTATTAATTTTCGAAATTAATTATTTACTTATTTATTTTTCGGAAATGAGGCAATGATAGTCGACAATCGAAATTTAAATCTTGATTGTCATGGTGCAGTCTATTTATTTATTTGAGCTCTACATTGTGCTGAATTGAATTAATTGTGCAATTTGAGGAATTATTCCTAAATTGATTGAAATTGAGTGAAATTGAATGATTGATCGGTAGATGACCGAGTGTTGTTATTTAGCTTTGACAATGCTTTGATGAGTTGTAAAGTAGAGAAAATCGTGAGGTTGAACTGAGAATAATCTTGGTTGAAAACAACGCACGAGTGCTGTCTATTACCTGTATCAGTATAGACATACGTGGTTTGGTGATAAGGAAATCACTGGTGAAAATGACACCTTAAAGAATGCACGGCTGTTGTCTACTGCATGCCTCATTATGGACATATGTGGTCTGGTGATTAAGAATATCATTGGTGAAAACGACGCCTTAAAGAACGCATGGGTGCTGTCCAGTACATATGTCACCTTGGCAAAAACGACGCCCGAGAGCATTACTATAGCTCTGTGACTGAGAATGCAAATGAGATGTTTTATATTGAGAAGTGATTTGACTTGGAAATGGTCTGACTGACATGTAATCGACTAAGTCGATTGATCGAGATATCAATCTGTGATGTGATTGCTTTGGTGCCTATTGAATTGTACTAATATGTAGGTGGAATATGAGGCCAAGGTAAGTCCTCTGACCCATGTGTGCATAGGCAGCCCATATAGCGTATTGGTTTCCTAATCGAGTCTTAGTGGGGTAGAACTTATTGAGATGTAATATCATCCCGGTTGTGAGACAATATTTCAAGCCCGTAGACGAGCCTGAGGAGGAACTAAAAGATGATGATGAGCCAAAAAAAGATAAAGAGATCGAAGGAAATGAGCTTAGTGAAGAAGAGTCAAAGAGAATCAAAATGATCTTGAGTACAACCCGGATGAGGACTGAGATCTCGTCCTCTTTTGTGAACCCTTTGTATATGTGTAGATAGAGTGAGACTTTGGAGTTTGTGAATAACTTGTGAAGTACTCTATCTAATGCCATGTATAAAGGTTTGGTTGTAAATTTCAGTATGAAAAATATGGCATGCTTTTCTATCCCATTATTTTATTGTCTGAGGATTTATAACTGCTTCGGCATATGCTTAATAAATGAAAGGGTCGGTTATACATAGTCTTGAGATATCGCATTCTAAAATTGACCAAGTAGAAGGATGTGTGCGTGCCCGAGGATCGGAGCCTGACATGACGAATGTTCGGTATCGACATAAAATGGATCCCCGTGCTCTTCAGTGTGTCTTTATGGGATACGGCACCCTACAAAAGGGTTATCGGGTTATGAAAATATCTACCGGTCGCTTCTTTGTTAGTCATGATGTTATATTTCACGAGGATATATTTCCCTTTCAAGAAATGGGATCTTTAGATAAGGCGTCCATGAATGAATCGGGCCATCGACAATTTTTATCAGTGGAGGATATTTGTCACGCCCCGATTCTCGGGCACGCACACATCCTTCTACTTGGTCGATTTTAAAATGCGATATCCTAGAACTATATATTGCCAACCCTTTTCTTTTATTAAGTACACACGAAAGCAGTTATAAATCCACAGACAATAAAACAATGTGATAGAAAAGTAGGTTATATCTTTCATATTGAAATCCACAACCAAACCTTTATACATGACATAAACCAGAGTACTTCACAACTCTTAACAACTTTTTACTTTATTCTATTAACATCAAAATGGAGCTCATAAAAGAAGATGAAATTTCAATCCATCTGGATCGTACTCAAGATCCCTCTCGAAATTATCTTCTTCTTCTAAAAATCCTTCTCAAACTCCTCTTCCTCAACTCCTGAGCGGAGTCCTGAAATGATTTCCCCAAATCGGGATGAGACTACGTCTCAGCGAGTTCTACCCCACTAAGACCCGATTAGTAAACCATTATACTATAGGCTGCCTAAACACGCACAGGTCAAGGAACTTACCTTGGTCTCAAATCCCACCTGCAAGTCAGTACAATTCATAATAGGCACCCAAGCAATCATATCACCGATCGAAGCATCGATCAAATTGACTTAGTCGATTATATGCTAACAAGACCACTCACGGTCATTTCCATTCAGTCAATCAATTCACAACATCAAATCAAAGCAATGATCAATCGACCTAGTCGATTACATGTCAGATGAACCATTCTAGGTCAATACTCTTGGGCGTCAAGTTCGCCAAGGTGACTTATCCACTAGACAATTGCGTGCGTTCTTTAAGGCGCCGTTTTCGCCATTGACGTCCTTAGTCATCGAACCACGCATGCCTATAATCATGTACTCAATAGACAATTGTGTGCGTTCTTTAAGGCATCGTTTTCGTCAGTGAGGTCCATATTCACCGAACCACACATGCCTATAACAATGTATTTTATAGACAAGTGCATGCGTTCTTTAAGGCGCCGTTTTCGCCAGTGATATCCTTAATCACCGAACCATACATGCCTATAACAATATGAGTACTAGACCGATACGTGCATTCTTTAAGGCACCATTTTCGCTAGTGATATCCCAATCACCGAACCACATAAGTCCACAATAATGTATGTATTAGACCGATACGTGCGTTCTTTAAGACGCCGTTTTCGCCAGTGATATTCCAATCACCGAACCACGTAAGTCCATACACCGTGTCTGATCGATTCAATCCCAGAGTATTTCCAATTCTCTCATAACTACATCCACTTTACAACTCAATCAAAGCATTATAAATGCTAAATAAACATACTCGCCCATCTACTAATCAATCATTCAAATTCACTCAATTTCAAACAATTTAAGGCAGATCTCTAAAATATCACAATTTATTTAATTCCATGCAATGTAGAACTCAAATAAATAAATTGACTGCTCCACGATGATCAGCACGAGATTTGGTCAGACGACCATCAAAATCTTAATTTCCAATAAATAAATAAATAATCAATTAATTTGAAAAGTAATTAATAAATATTAAAAATTCAATTTAGCACAAAATAAAGCTCAATTAAACAAACGGACTTCACCACGTCCACCAGCATAAAATTCTACTTCCGAACCATCTCGGTTGAATTTTCGGAAAATGAATAATTATTTAATTTAATTCCGAAAATTAATATTTAAATATTAAAAATTCCACTTAGGCCGAAAGGCCTAATTGAAGCCCACTAAGGGTTGGGAAAAATCCCAAGACACTTCCAATAAATAGTAGACCACATCTACTTGTTAATTACACAATCAATTTATCTAAATCGCATCACAATTGGCTAATAATCACTAATCTATTCTAATCTAACCACCTAAACCTAATTAATTAAAACTAAACCAACATTAAGTATAATTAGCCAACTAATCCGGGATTAGTGAGATTACTCACCGGAATCGCGCGCAAATTGGATCAATCCGACGGGGGCGACGCGAGGAACAAAACTTCCCAAAGTACGACTCAGGTTCGGGGCCCGAAAATAGCCCAAAAGCAAGCCTAAAGCCGCTGGAAGCCCACTTCGTGGGTTGCTGTTCTTGGCTGGCCGGAGCTAGTCCGGCGGCCAAAACAGCAAGGCAGGGTTGGCGAAGGATGAGGGGGACGCCAGGGAGGTCTGGCGGGGTCGAAAGGTGGCCGGAGGTGGCCGGACGGGGGCTGAATAGAAGTGAACAGGGCTGAGCAAAGCTGGATCGCGCGGGGGAGGGGTGGCAAGCACAACCGGCACACGGGCGGCGAATGGCGGACGTGCGGCGTGCGCGGACGTGCGGTGCGGCGGCTGGACGGCGGCAAGCGGCAAGCTGCAGCTTTTGCTCGAGCTTCTGCTTCTGGTTCACTTGTTCGAACGTGCGGAGGGGAGAAGGAGAGAGAGTGCGAGAGAGAGAGAGAAGTAGATGAGGCTTGACCGGTCAAAAGGGGAGAGAGAGAGAAGTCGGTGGGGGTGGGGGGGGGAAGCTGTCCACACGAATGGGGGAAAAAGGGAGAGGGAAGAGAGAGAGAAAAAAGAAGAGAGAGGGAGAGAAAAAAATAAATCAAATAATACAATTATTCTTATTTTATTTCTTTTCTCTTTCCCTTTCTAATTACTTTCGGTCTTCAATTTTTCTTCCGATAATTTCTTTCTTGAAATTTCGGACTCGTCAATAAATTGACGAACGATGAGACAATGTCCTAAAAAAAGAATTATGACGCGCTTAAAATTCAATTCCCGAAATTGAGTTCAATTTCGTGGTTAAAAATCGATCAGATGTGATTTTAGCCAAATCCAACTAATTAGGTAGCTTTTAGGGATTTTATTGTAGATACATCCCTTATTGGCTTCACCCAATAAGTTAGTCAACTTGTGAGTGATCAGCTCAGAGAAAAAGGGCCATAGGCACGTCGACGAAATGCCCATTTCACTTTATCGAAACGAGGTCGAATTTTAGGATGTCACAATATTTCTATGCAGCCACGATACATATTGATTAGACTAGATCAGCTGTCTCCCGACCCATGTTCTGCAGCGACATGTCCTGACTCACTTGTTCTCACCACTGGGTATTCTGATTCCCCTGCACATCAGACTAGTGATGACTCTCCAGTAGCATGTAGTGAGCTTCCTTTGTCACCGCAACAACATATTGAACAATCATCCCCAGCAGTTGACAGGCCTAGACACTCAGGACGACTAGTTCATCCTCTGACATGGACAAAAGATTATATTTGCTCTACCTTGCGAGCTTCAGGTACACAATACCTAGTATCCTCCTATGTATCTTTTGGTCGATTATCTCGGGAACACATGTGTTGCATCAGTCAAATATCCAAAGAACAAGAAGCATCTTCTTATGAGGAAGCAGTGTGTGATATCTGTTGGCAAAGGGTCATGAAAGAGAGATTGCTGCTCTCCAAGAGAATAACACTTGGGACATCGTCCCTCTGCCTGCTCACAAAAGGCCCATTGGCTACAAATGGGTTTATAAAATAAAATATAAGGGAGATGGTTCAATTGAGCGATACAAAGCTCGGCTTGTCGCAAAGGGATTCACGCAACGTGAAGGATTTGACTACCATGAGACTTTTTCCCCAGTTGCTAAAGAGGTAACCGTTCGCTCCTTTCTAGCAATTGCTACATTACACATTTGGGAGTTACATCAAATGGATGTCAACAATGCCTTTCTTCATGGAGATCTTGATGAAGAAATTTACATGTAGGTTCCATAAGGATTACGTCGATAGGGGGAGTCGAGAGTGTGCCGTCTCCGCAAATCCTTGTACGGGCATAAACAAGCATCTAGACAGTGGTATGCAAAATTCACCACGGCACTTACAAATGCAGGTTTTCAACACTCGAAGCATGATTATGCATTATTCACATGGACCAAAGGTACTTCATCAATCTACCTATTGATTTATGTTGATGATATACTTATCATGGGAAATGATGATGTTACAATTCTAAAGTTCAAAGAATACTTGCATTCGGCTTTCCATATCAAAGACTTGGGTCCTCCAAAATATTTTCTTGATATCGAAATAGCTCGATCTAGTGAG
Organism: Eucalyptus lansdowneana; assembly: GCA_017140395.1. Taxonomy (NCBI): domain Eukaryota; kingdom Viridiplantae; phylum Streptophyta; class Magnoliopsida; order Myrtales; family Myrtaceae; genus Eucalyptus; species Eucalyptus lansdowneana. The sequence continues at coordinate 17,644,402 of CM029490.1, read as the reverse complement.
GGAATTTGTCTCATTCAGCGAAAATTCGTCCTGGAAATCATATCGGATGCTAGATTATCGAGATGCAAACCAACTGCTGTACCTATTGAGCAGAATATCAAATTGACAACATATGAATATGATGTAAGTTCTTCCTCTCCAAATGAAGATCCACTGCTCAAGTATCCATCCGGATACCAACGACTTGTTGGCAAATTAATCTATCTTACCATGAGTAGGCCTGATATATGCTATGCAGTACAAATACTTAGTCAAATTTATGAACAACCTGAAGCAATCACATATGAATGCAATGCTGAAGGTTGTAAAGTACTTGAAGGGATGCCCAGGACTTGGAATTCTATTATCTCGAGATTGCAAACTGAAGATGACAACATATTGTGACATAGATTATGCTACTTGTCCCATGACAAGAAGATCCATCACTGGCTTTTGCATCAAGCTAGGAAAATCTTTGATTTCATGGAAAACAAAGAAACAGTCAACAGTTTCATTGTCATCAATAGAATAAGAATATCGAGCCATGGCAAAGATTGTTTGCGAGATAGTTTGGATACAAGGACTGCTTTCAGATCTTGGTGTGCAAGTCAACTAAGGAAGTGAATTGTTTTGTGATAATGATGCTGCACTAAAATTGGCAACGGATCCAGTTTTCCACGAGAGAACAAAGCATATTGAGATTGATTGTCATTTTACTCGAGAAAAAATTCAACAAGGCATCATTACAACTTGAGGAATTGGAACTGTAGAACAGCCAGCAGACATTTTCACTAAGCCATTATGCCGGAGACAGCATAGATATTTGTTGAACAAGCTTGGCGCCTTTGACATTTATAGGCCGCTAGCTTGAAGGGGAGTGTTGGAAGGAGAATTTGTTTTTATCTATTAAGATTGCAATTGATAGGGCAGATCATAGACATAGAATATTTTAGGAAAAACAAGATTGTGCATATATTCTTTTTCTTCTTTTTCTTCTTTTTTCTCCTCTCTTGTATTATAAATACCGACACTTCTTGTACATTTAGCAATACATAAAATACACAGAACCTTTTTCTCCATTGTTCTGCATTTCCTTTCAGTTAACATTGACACACCTTCAACTTTAGAACAAACAGATATTTCACGGATGCAAGCAAACCTGTACAACAAAAGCTAACCTGAAGCAAGCACATCCACTAGAGCTAGAGGACCATGTTTCATTTCACCAGCAAATATTCCTTCACTGTGCATCAATGCCACCTCCTTTACTTTAAAGAACCTTCCAAAGCTGTAGCGTAATTGTATTCTCTGCCAAACATGAGAAGTGACTACTCCACAATCAGTAGCTTAGCAAGATCTTTCATTTCCTGGTCAAGCTTCAGCACCTCTCTAACTTTGTCTACAAGATATTAACAAGGGATTTAATGTCTCATACAAACAATTTATCAACAAAGTTTAGACAAAAAAGGCACATCCAACAGAAGTTCAGAAATTGTAAAGGTGAGATAGGAACTGACACATACTTGGAAGGTCAGAAAGACAATCAACTAATGCATCTCTTCTCGCTTGATTAGAAATAGCATCCCTTTCAATTGCTGAAGCTAACATGGCCATAACATCTATTTGACTTGTGTATGCGTGCTCAAAAAGCATCTGTAAATCAATTTCATGAAAAAAAAAAAAAACGAGAAAACCATGACGAAGAGAGGACCGTTTCTGTAAAAGAATGTCAAAAGGGTATTCTCTCACGTCCGTGCTTGCCACGCCTCAGCATCAGCTTTTATATGGACACCGCAATGTGTATTTCTGGCAATTGCACTGCCAACAGTATTAGTAATTCCTACACATAATGCACCATTCTGGAGAGCATATTCCAGGGCATGTAAGGTATCTGCTGTTTCACCAGACTAGCTGACAAAAGCTGCTGTATCTTCTCTGTAAATTGGGCCTTGACGAATCAAAAGATCACTTGCAATTTCCATTGTCACCGGAATTTCTGTTTAGAAAAGCAAGCAAATAAGAAAATAGTTGGTAAAAATAAATTAACATCTCCAACCCACATAAGCTATCATTCCCTACTTGCCTGAAATTTCTTCCAAGATGGGCCTTGCAGCTAAAGCAGAATTATAACTTGTACCGCAACCAATAAAAACAATCCTCCGGCTCCTCCTAATTGTCTTGAGATGATCCTTCAATCCACCCAGAAGGACGGTCTTAGCTTTGCAGGTGCCTCCACGGATAAGCCTGCCCCTCGCTGTGGTTGTTATGAATTCCAGCTGTTCATGAATTTCTTTCTGCATAAAATGTTCGTAGTTTCCTTTAATTATTTGTTCAACTTCCATCTCGAGAACAGAGTGCACGCTGTAAAGATGCCGGCCCGGAAAGCACACTGCGTTTTCCTTTGTCACCATCATACTTTAAGATAGATATGTCTTATTGGGTATGATATTAACTAGGAAAATTAGGATTTTTTTTTTTTTTTTTGGTTGAAGGAAAATTAGGATTGACTTTCATCAATTATTTTTACTCACAAGAGATCTTCAATTTTGGGCTTCGTCTTTGATCTCTCATGCTTGTGAGTCTTCAATTTTTAATGGTTGGAAAGCTCATACTTGAGACGCTTGCGCTAAAGACACTCGGCTCGAGGACCCTTGAAAAGTTGGCTCAAGAATTTTAGACAAAGGGTTAATGGGGCAGATATTTAAGACAAAATAGTTTAGTGAAAAATTGAGACTGGGCTTAAAGTTGATAATATTTTGTTGGTCAAGAAAGATTTAAGGGTAGAATTGGAAGTGAACCTAAAGTCGGAGGACTTTTATGGGACCAAAAAAAAAATTATGATAGAATTGGGAGGAAATCTAAAGTTAGGTATCTTGTAGGATATTAAGTCTATTAGAGAGAATTTTAATTCTATGTCGGTAAGGGGTGGCTTCAGGTGTCACCCCACCGAGTGGAAAATGGAGAGGAAAGATGCTAATGACGAGGTGAAAGCCTGAAAAGCAACTCGCCCACGAAGTTGCTCGCAAATCGAAAGTCCCTCCGTCAAAGGGGGCCGAACGCGGATAAGCAAGAATTGCCCACCGTGGGTCCGTGACAACTGGGAAACTTGCTGACCAGAGCCCACATTTACCCCCCGCGCGGTCCAAGTGCGAAGCCCTGTGTCGGATGTGCTTCCTGCTCTTGCCAATCATCTTCTACGTAGGACCACCGATCCTCTAGAAGCCCACGACGATGCCGCCAGGCGGTCATCCCCACACAAACGCCCGAGGTTCCCGACCTCACTGCCCTCCACATCATTGTCGCCCTTCTTGTTCCCGTGCTGGTGAACCTCGTCCAGGTGAAATTCCAAAGGAAACCCGCGTCCCCATTCGGGATCCACCCTCCCGCCACCTCTCTCGCCGTTCTCTCTCTTCTGTTCTACTGTGCATTGGCGCTCGTGGCTCACCTGTCGTTGGCTCCCGATTGTTGTGCACGAACATTTGGTATGCAATTTAGAAATACCGGTGTAAGTTCAGTGGCAAACTTGGTACCGATGGGGCTCCTGGGGGCGACGGGGGAGGCGGAGGCAGTAGCGATGCGTCGGAGAAAGCAGCAGATTGGGAGCGACGGTGAGAGAGCGAATTTTGAAAAGGAGAAGAGAGGGAGTTTCTTCGATGACGACAGAGAGGGGGTTTCTTCGATGACCAGAGGAAGACCCAAAATCAGGGAAAATTAGGAAATACAGTCAAATTTTCAACGAAATTTCTATCTCATATTTCTTTTATCTCATAAAAAACTCTCAACTTTTAATCTAATTTTAATTTTATCCTAATTTATTTTGTCTTATAAATAATCATCAACTTTAGATCCAATCCGAATTTGATCCTAAATTTTTTTTATCTCATAAAAAATCACAAACTTTTACTTAAATTTTATATCTGCTATCATTAACTCTCCGTTCAATTGTCCTTAGTGATGTGGCATTTCATGACATCGCTATAAATTTTTCCTAAAATTTTACAACCAAAAAAATATATTTTGGAGATGAATTTTCATATCAGCCCAAAAGACATCTTATTGGATATGATATTTGGGTAAAAATTAGAAAAATCAGGGTTGATTTTCTTCAATTGTTCTTACTTTTAAGAGAGTCTTCCCTTCATCTCACGAGGATCTTCGATTTTGGGCTGAGTATTCAAACTCTTGTGCTTGGGAGTGCTCAATCTTTCACAGCTGGAGAGCTTACGCTCGAGACACTCGCAGCGGAGGTACTTGGCTTGAGGATCCTCAAAAAGTTCTCTTGAGAATTTTAGATGAAGGATTAATGGAGGTAGATTTATGAGATAAAAAAAAAGTTTAGCAGAAAATTGAAATTGGATTAAAGTTTATCGTGTTTTTATCATAGGATAGAACTAAGAGTGGACCTAAAGTTAGAGGATCTTAATGGGACAAAAAAGTTAGGGATAGAATTGAGAGCAAATCTAAAATTGGAGGTCTTTTAGGTCTTTTGGATATTAATCCTATTCAAGAGGAATTTCGGATTAGTCCCGGTGAGGCGGGGCTTCACGTGTCCCCCCACCGGTTGGAGAGTGGAGAGGGAGTATACTGACATGGAGCGCTCCATCGCGAGAAAATATTGGGTGGTCCGGGACCGCCACGTCAGCGTGGTCCCGGACCACTCACACGGCGCCACATATGAGGGGAGGGGGACAAAAGGGAGAAAGAGGAGAGAGAGCGTCAGATAAGTGGACCCCGGTTTTCGTCCTTTGTGGGCTTCCCCATACACGTGGCGCCGTGTGAGTGGTCCGGGACCACGCTGACGTGGCGGTCCCGGACCACCCAATATTTTTTCCTCCATCGCGGGATCGCCAGGCGCTAGAAAGGTCGCAATCAGAGCCGAAAGGGAATGTCGCTATAGTCAAAGTAGTCGAGTCCCTGAGCAGAAACCAGAAATTGCCTGGCCTCCCTTTACTACGACCCTATAAAACCCCAGCCACTGTCCCCACCCCCAAAACGGGTTCCCACGATATCCCAGTTTCGGCTTCGGCTTCGGCTTCGGATTCCCCCAGCCACTGTCCCCACCCCCAAAACGGGTTCCCACGATGTCCCAGTTTAGGCTTCGGCTTCGGCTTCCCCAGCCACTGTCCCCACCCCCAAAACGGGTTTCCACGCAGGACTCGACCCACTTCGACCTTATAAAACCCCTCTTAGCCATCTCTTTCTCTGATCATTTAAATAATCATCCTCTACATAGGACTACGAGATCCTCCAGAAGCCAACCACGATGCGGACCGGCGGTCATCCCCACACAAACGCCCGTGGTTCCCCTGACCTCCCTGCCCTCCACACCATTGTCGCCTTTCTTGTCACCGTGCTGATCAACCTCGTCGAGGTGAAATTCCAAGGGAAAGCATCACCATTCGAGACCCACCCTCTCGCCACCTCTCTTGCCGTTTCCTCTCTTCTGTTCTACTTTTCATTGGCCCTCGTTGCTCACCTGTCGTTGGCTCCCGACTGTTGTGCCCGAGCGTTCCCCATCCTCATGATGCTCGCCGCCACACTCTCGGTGGCGTCCTTCATGTTGTTGTTGGTCCGGCGCCCCTTTCACTCTTTCCCTTATCTCTTGTCATTAGTGTTGCTTTCCATGGTCCTCTTGTCTGTTTTCGTCCACCTGTTCCGTCCTGGCCAACCGGCAGCCCCGCCACTCTTGCCTCTTACACGCCAGCATGTGAACGCTGAAGCGCCCCAGAATCGGGAATCAGTCCAGGTTGACACGACCCCAGATGTCCTACGGGGTGCCCACCACCAACACACCCCAGGAAACGACTCCCAGATCTGCAACTGTGTCTCCAGTCACAGCGGCTCGTCCACGGCCGTGAGCGACGGTGTTCAACTTGCAAATCTGCGACTCCGCCCGGCAGTTCTCTCCTTGGACTCGGCGTCCGAAACTCCCCCGGTGGCGATGGTGGCGGAGGGAGACGAGGAGGTTAGGCTCGATATGGCCGGAGACGGAGGAGAAAGTGTAGACGGGTGAGAAGAGTGAGGTGGACTGGGTAAGTGAGACTCCTATATGTGGAATTGAGCAGGGGAAAATGCAGGAGAATAAGAAACCCAGGGAAAATATTCTCAGACGAGAAACCCTAGATATTATGTGGGAGGGAGTAGGAATTTTACTATTTTCTCGTAATGAGAATGGACTGTTGATGAGGCTACCACGTCGATGCTCTACGTGGCATATATTTTTTCAGTCATAATGTCCAATGATATTTTGACACATGTTCACATATTAATCTCATGCAAATTAAGTGAAAATCTTCTCTCTCTCCTTCACCTATGCTCTCTCTTCCTCCTCCATCCATAGCCGCGGACATCCGCTCCTCCTCCGCCGTTAACACCAGCGGAGTCGCCGGCGCCATGAACAGGCCGACCACCACTGCGTTCAAGCCGAGCCTGTTTTCTTCGTCTCGTCGTTCTCCAGATCTCGAATCTAGCCCGTCCATGGCCGAAATCGTCGGCGTTGATCCATCGCGTTCAGGCGTCCATGGCCGTCGGGATATGTGAGCTCCGTCCATGGTCCGACAGCCTGGACGCCTACTTCCTCTGCTTTTCTTCTTGATATGTGAGCTCCGTCCATGGTCTTTGGGATCACGACCTTGCCCATCACTGTCATGGACGAGCAGTCATGGCCAAATCTGCAGGCGGCTTCAGATTTGGGAGCCATGCCTTCAGTGCCATCCACTGTTGAAGAAAGCACGACCTCAGTTCAAATCTGAAGCAGAGGGAGCGGAAGCCATGCTTTCTTCCCAAGCATGACCCAATCAGTCCAGATCTGCAGCCCTGCCGACGACCGAGCGCAGTTCATGGCCCATGGACCTCGAGCTCGCCGTCAAGGCTCACAGCCATGGACAAGCCTCGCGAGCCATGGACGAGCTAGGCTTGCAGATCTGGACGCATGACTCCAGTCCAGATCTGAACAGGCAAGGACTGAGCCGACCGCGAGCATAGGGGTAGCTTGGGTCGACTGCACGTGACGCCGGAAGCAATGTGGATGCTGGCCGAACGGGGTGGTGCTCTATGATGGAGGAGGAAGCGGCGACGGCCATGGAGGACAACCATATCGGTAGATGTGGGAGAAAAATGAGCTGGACTGTAGGTGTGGGAGGACTGAAATTTTATTTTGTTTAATTAAATTCACTTCAGTATAGATGGGTCAAATGGTAATTGGCTAAAGTTTTTTTTTTTTTTTTTTGGTCTGAAATACATAATTGGCTAAAGTTGAGAAAGCGCACAAACCACTGAATATTTCTCCTTGGAAAGTGAAACACGAGTCAGGAGGAGAAATAACAACATTGCGTTGGACAACCATCAACAGCGCCGGTAGGAGCTTCTGATGTTGCTTTTGTTGGTGTCTAGGGAGAGCCGAATTGTATATTCAAAATATGATTAATTAATAAAATTGACTTCTTTGAGGCACGTTGACATTGAAATTCCTTTCATTCGAATACATGAGACCTCTCCATGTCCACAAATTGGACTAAATATGGAGTTAAATATCATACCGATAAAGGAAATTATAACACAATACAATCTGCCTTGGATTATATTTCCTAGGAATGGTATCAATTGAGAGTTAACTTTAAGTTTGAATGATTGACGCAACAATCACCACTCAAGATATATCTTTAACAACAAAAATTGATATCGGCGATCTTAGACACTTGACCGATTCCATCAATTTTGCACATTTAATAATCTGCATTTTTTGTGACACGATCTCCTTCTTCCAAACTCCACCAGACTCCTATTACATCTAATAATGTAGCAAAAGATACTTCAATCAAAGTACACCATTAAAAAAAAAAATGGAGTTCTCTACTAACGCTAAGTACGATAACTAATATATTCAGCAATAGAACTTTTTTCATGACCTTTAAGACAAAAGCATTAACGAACAATATATTGCTCTTAAGTTGCATAGCATCCCTGATAAAAGTAAAATGTAGTTGTCATCATGCCAATCATGAAACAATGTTTAGGTACATGAGTACAACACTTTGAGGCAGATTAATAGGTAAATGCATAACAAGCCATGAACATGCAAAAATGTGGATTATGACAGTTTTTCCTAATTGATCATAAAGAAAGATCTTGCAAGGGCTATTATTCAATAAAGTATAAGTAATCAGCAATGTGTCGAAAGATGCTTTACATTCTCATGGCCTAATTTCACTACCGAATAAACAAAATCAGAAGAAATCTCTTAGTAGGCTTCTACTTTGTTGTCACACTCTTTGCAAGGTCCCTAGGCCGGTCAACATTGTATCCTCTCAGGACCATGAGATGATACACCAACAACTGCGCCACAAATGTTAAAAATTATCTCATGTCCGACGAATTAGTAATATCTAGTATAATGAAACAAACTACTTGAAAGGAAGAACAAGAATATGAAAATACTCTATACGCAATGAATAAATAACCAAGCAAAATGTTACGGCTCAATCAATAAGATTGATTTCTTTTGTTTCTGTTAAGACTTAAAAATAATGCTCTCTTTTAGAACTAAACGCCAAATCATAGAGAGAATTTTGGAATTCTTCATGAAACAAACACCAAGAACATAAAACATATCAAGGAAACAGAAAGCTAGATGCTCCCATCTAGCTCCACCTCATCTACATCATAGCTTCATCTTCAGCAAGTTACGACGCATTCGGTAGTAAAGGAAAAAAAAGATGTTGCATCTTGGCAATCATAGAAAACTATTGGAAGTACTCTGTACCTAAGGAATTATATTGACTACAGGCTAAAGACAGTCCTCCACCTGAGGAACTTCAATGACTCTGCATGCTCCACCAAGAGATAGCTGCTACATCCCCCCTCAAGCACATGACAATTGAATGTCCTTTGCGGACATGGAGTTGTTGAATAACTTATTGTCGCCCGATATTAACATTGACAAATTCAGATTTAGAACAAAGAAAGACTTCATAGATGCTAGTAAACTTGTAAGACAAAAGCTAACCTGAAGCAAGCATCTGAGTAGCAATCACTATAATGGGAAGACTCTCATCCCCTAGAGCCAGAAGACCATTATTTCACCAGCAAGTAGTCCTTCACTGTGCATCGATGCCACTTCCTTTACTATTGAAGAACCTTCCAAAGCTGTAGCATAGTCGTATCCTCTGCCAAACATGAGAGCGACTGCTTTGCAGTCAATAGCTTAGCAAGATCTTCCATTTCCTGGTCACAAGCTTCAGCACCTCTCTAACTTTGTCTGCAATTATATTAGCAAAGGATTTAATGCTTCATAAAAAATTTCTCTCAACATAAGTTTAGACAGAAAGGCAAATACAACTTAGAAGTTCAGAAATTGTTAAGGTGAGATAGGAAGTGACGCATACTTGAAAGGTAAAAAATCAATGAATTATTGCTTTCTCTTTTAGTCATACTCAACAAGCTTTCCGCTTTGTGTCGCCAAAATTTTGATGGGGCTTAATACACTTCTATAGTTATATGAACCTGTCTATTAATTATGTTGCAGCGACGCACTGGGGGATGCAGCGGATTGGGTGCGAAGGCAAGAGAGGAGCCATTCTTGAAAAGATAAAGAGAGAGTCTTCTTCGTGTGACAGGAGGGAGACCCAAGATTTTGAAATATTAGAGAGAATTTTCAGATCTGTCCTGTGGGACGGGCTCCATGTGTCGCCACCGAGTGGAGAGGGATTATGCCTATGTGGTGGAGCGCGGCCACATCCTCAATTGTGCGATCGCAAGGTGAGGCGAGAGGCTAACATGGGAGGCTAAGTGGTCAACTACCTTATATCGTTCTATGGAACAACACGTGTGCATAGTACTGTTGAGAACTCACATTATATTGCTCGAAACCTGAGTGAATTAAAGAAACCATGGTACAATTCTTACACAAAGGTCATCATATGTACTCCATCTTTCGACTTTTTATTTATTTATTGGTATTTTGATTTTGAACTTGATACATAATTCTACTTGCATAAAAAAAGAGGAATAGATTCGATGGATTGTACTTGCCCACTTTTTAGTCGAAAGCGGCTAGGCTGTATTATCGAAGTTATAAGAAAGAACCTTATGGAGCCAAACCCTTGAGACCGTGGAAAACACAACTAAGATAAGAACATAAGCCACTTGTTAAGGGCGCGAATGATAACTATTATAGCCAACAATTGATTTTTAGAAGAGAAAAGATTTTTTTATTTTTCTATTTTTAGATAAGTTTCTAAGTAAAAATTCATATTTGATAACAATGCAAAATTTCTATTCTTGGGATAGAACACAAAATTTTTCCTTCCCAAGGGGCGACGAATGGTGGCGGCTACAACGGTGGTGGTAGCGATTGGCGACTAGCGCGGCGAATGGCGACGGCCGGTCGACCGGGTGGATTTTAGAAATAGAAAAGTAAAAAAAAAAATTATTTCTCATTTCTACTCCAAGAAATATGAAAATAAAATTTCGTTATCAATGGATTTCTATTCCAAAAATAAGTTTGGAATAGAATAATTATTCTAAAATGGAAATAGAATAGTTGTCATGCATGTCCTAAGATTCAACTCCCTAAGCACTTCAAAGAGCGTGAACACAACTTCTATTGTAATGTGGCATTTTTTATGATTGGTCTGCACATCAAATCAATTTAAAAGTTAAATTGATTGGTTTGCACCTTTGAAAAACCCCAAATTGGTACACGCATGACAAATTTATTCAAAACTAATTTTTTAACTACCAAACATCCTAAATTGGTACATCTTTGACAAATTTACCCAAACCGGTACACTTGTTAGCTTTCATTTAATTTTATCATTAAATTATTGAGTTGGATGACATGTGATAATTGAAGTCAGCAATTGAACTAGTATACTAGTTTGGGATTTTAATCTTTGTTTATCATAGTTGTACTAATTTCGTGGTTTTTTATGTTATTAATCCAATTTAACGTAGGTATATTTGTCACAAATGTACCAATTTAGGATTTTCGATAGTCAAAAAATTAGTTTGGAAGTAAATTTATCACATGTGTACCGGTTTAGGTTTTTGTCGTCATTTGAGGTGAATTTATTACAAGTATAGCAGTTTGGGATTTTACGTGACAAAAAAATTAATTTGGGATAAATTTATCACAGATGTACCAATTTAAGATTTTTCAGAATATTAACCCTATAAACTAAGATGTCCATTTGCATGGTTTTCCCAATTAGCTCAACACGAGAAACTTTACCCATCAAACCCCCATAATAGAACCATGTCAAGATTTGCATAGGAAAAGAGGTAATTATGCAGACATTTGGCGTGCAATTTAGAATATTATTAGTGCAAGTTTCGGCGTGAAACTTGGTGCTGCCATATTCCAGCCGCCGACGGAGCTCCTAGAGGCTGAGGCAGCAGCGATATGCTAGGGAATGCAGTGGAAGGGGAGCAAAGGCGAGAGAAAGAGAGAGCCAATTTTGAAAAGGAGAAGGGAGAGAAGAGTCTTCTTCCTTGGCGAGAGGGAGGCCCAAAAGGGTTTGTTCGTTTCACGGAAAATGACTTTCGAGAAAGCATTTTCCGGATTTTTTTAGCGTTCGTTTACGAAAAATGAACTAGTTAATGAAAATGTTTTTCATTATTAGAAAAAACAACCATTAAAAATGAGGAAAATGTTTTCCACTTCTGAAAAGTGGAAAACATTTTCCATAACTTCTCCCATCTCACTACTTTTTACCAATAAATTTTTGTTTTATTTTTATGCTTTCTTTTTCTTTTTCTTTTTTAAATTGAGTTTTTAATTCTTTTCCTTTTCTTTTTTATTTTCTTTCTTTCCTTTTTATCTTTTTCTTTGGCGGCGCTAGCGGCTTGACCACGGCGACGTCAAAGAACCGGCCGCAAGCTAGTTCAAGCCTCGCCCCGGGCCGGCGAGGCTCCACCTAGCCTGACTTGGTGAAGTTGAGCTCGGGCCTTGCCAGATCAGGCGAGGCGGAGCTCTCGCCGGCCTAAGGCGGAGCTCGCTGCTTGCTAGATCCGGCGAGCTAAGCGGGGCTCGGGCCTCGCCCGAGCTTGCAAGAGGTTCACCGGGCTATGGCGAGCCGTGAGCTCGCCGGATTTGGCGGCAGAGCTCGGGCTCCCGATCCACGCGAGCCCAAGCTTTGCCACCAGATCGGGCGAGCTCATAGCTCGCTAGAGCCCAGTGAAACTCTAGTGAGCTCAAGCAAGATCGACTGAGCCTCGAGCTCGTTGGATTTGGCAACCGGGTCTTGATCGGTCGTTGGGCAATCGGTCATCGTCGGCCTCGAGCTCGTTGGAAGGACGCGGCAGAGGATGGAGGAAGAAGGAGGAGGAAGGAGGAAGGAAAAGAAAAAGGAAAAAGAAAAAGAAAAAGAAAGAATAAAGAATAAAAATTTCGATTTTTTAAAAATACAAATAATTAAAATTTCATTAAAAAATATAAAAATAATAAAAATAATTTTTTGGTCAATTAAAAATATTAAAATTCAATTTTTGATAATTTTTCCCAAACAATTAAATTAGCTAACGAACAATATAAAATATTTTCCACTCAAAATTTAAGTTTGGTGAACATCGGAAAATATAGTTATTTTCCTTAAAAATATTTTTCGGAAATATGATATTTTTCGCGAAATAAACGAATTCTTCTAAAATTTTCACACCCTCTCGGGCAGGACCTATCCATGGCTACACGTGTCACTCATGGATAGAGATATATTTGGATGTGGTGTGCTTGGCCACATCATCAATCGCCAAGGCGATAGACCGCTGCCATCGTCGGGGAGAAAATACTGCACAGAACTCCAATGCCGGCCCCCGATGGGGATGGAGCTTCGTCGCAACTTCTTGACACCTAAAAAACTAATCGTCAAAGACTACTTCAATTATAAAAGCCAATTTCGACCATATAAAAATTATAAAAACCAAGATTCTCTCCATCTTTCTATTTTTTTCATCACAAGGTCCACTAACGTCGTAGACTACTTCAATTATAAAAACCAATTTTGACCATATAAAATTATAAAAACCAGTTTCGACCATATAAAAATAATAAAAACCAAGATTCTCTCTGTCTTTCTACTTTTTTCACCACAAGGTCCACTAACGTTGTGGACTACTTCAATTATAAAAACCAATTTCGACCATATAAAATTATAAAAACCAGTTTCGATCATATAAAAATAATAAAAACCAAGATTCTCTCCATCTTTCTACTTTTTTCACCACAAGGTCCACTAACGTTGTAGACTACTTCAAATATAAAAACCAATTTCGACCATATACAATTATAAAAATCAGTTTTGACCATATAAAAATAATAAAAACCAAGATTCTCTCCATCTTTCTACTTTTTTCACCACAAGGTCCACTAAGGTTGTAGACTACTTCAAATATAAAAACCAATTTCGACCATATAAAATTATAAAAACCAGTTTCGACCATATAAAAATAATAAAAACCAAGATTCTCTCCATCTTTCTACTTTTTTCACCACAAGGTCCACTAATGTTGTAGACTACTTCAAATATGAAAACCAATTTCGACCATATAAAATTATAAAAACCAGTTTTGACCATATAAAAATTATAAAAACCAAAATTCTCTCCATCTTTCTACTTTTTTCACCACAAGGTCCACCAACGACACCACTTCACCTTTTTATTTATTTATTCGGTCCACATTACCACTTCATTATAAATATCAAGATCTGCTTCCCACTCTAGCAATCTCTCTCCGATCATTTCGATCATCATCAGATACGCAGGACTCCGGATCCTCTAGAAGTCTACCCCAATGCCGACCGGCCGTCCTTCCCACACCAACATCCGAGGCTCCCCTGCCTTCACTCCCCTCCATGCCATTCTCGCCTTTATTGTTTCCGTGCTGCTTAACTTCGTCGAGGTGAAATACCAAGGGAAACCCGAGTCCCCATTCGAGACCCACCCTTTTGCTACCTCCCTTGCCATCTTCTGTCTTCTTGTTGGGAATAACGGATCCCCGAAAACCGGATTCGACACTGAATCGAATCCCTAAATCAATGCGGAAGACGAAGCCCGGGAAAACACGTATCACCGATCGTAAAGCACACCACGGATTCGAGCGTACCTTGTTAGCCACAGATTAAACACCAACGCTGAAGAAGAGGAAGAAATTATGGTTCGATGATGCCAATTTGCCTTGAAGGGAAGACGGGACGCATTAAGCGTTTTTCTTCTTTTTTGTTTTTGAGAGAGAATGCGCGGGAGAGAGGAAGCGTACGTTTGTTTTTCCAACGGTTGTCTTCTCTCTCTCTCTCTCTCTCTCTCTCCTCCCTTTTATACCTTCCCCCATCCACAAGCCCTATTCCCGTGGGCCGAGCCCTTTTGGGCCCAACTTGAGCGGATGGGCCTTAAGCCCATCTCATAAATCCATCATCTCCTACTCGCACATGGTGGTCCAAAACCAACATGGGCGGACAGGCCCTACCTAGCCCCATCAGAGAATAATCCATCATAGACTCTCGCTTAACATGGTGGGCCGAACAAAATCCTCTTTTCCTCTCTTCAACATTCATACCGGTGAATAATCCGTGCGACCAGCATACTTTGAGAGCTCGTTGCCATACATCTGTTAGGAATATATAGCAGCTCATAATGGGCATCACATCCTGAGTAGATTTAGTATGCAGTACCCTAGATCGATCGATAACATTTTATATCTCTCTTGATCTCTTTTAAACAATGATATATATATTGTATTCACAATTATGATTATCACAAAGACAGTCATAATTGGTTAACCGGTGAATACAAAACTATAATGTGATTCTCCAAAATCGATCTTCCTCTTCCCTTCAAACTCTCAATTTCAGTCCAGCTTGCTTTTCTAAAAATGTCCCATTAGATCGAATCACTCATGACCATTGGCAACATCCTAAGATAGCAAACACTAAATAGAAATTTCGAAAATAAGTAAGAGTCATGAGGGGACTAAGAAATTGAGGAACTCTCTTCCTCAAGAGTCTCACACAACATAAAAGTTGAGATCAAAATTTTTGCCACTCTTATTGGTCGTCTCATGCATACGTAGTATGAAATACGTATTACAGTATTAACTCCTTTCCCATGGAGTGTATGTATATACCTTTCAATACCGTACAGATGATAGTTCAAATATACCCAATGTCTAACTTGAGTTCACATATCTACTCATTCACAAAATTCATCAGAACTCACATCTGGCATCTTAGACAGATAAAGTAAAATATGTGGGGTATTTTATTTTCGGACATTGTAAGTATTATATCCTCATCTTAACACCTAGTTAAGGCAACATACGTGTTTTAAGCTTGAGCTCTCGATTATCACCTAGATAATAAGCTTTAAAATAGTCTCATCTCTATTTATCACACAATAAATAGAGGCGATTACCCGTGTGAGTGGGCTAATCTTATATCTGTCCGACATACTTCTCAACTTAAAGTAATGCACTAAGCATTAAGATGCATAAAGATCAAACAAAGATTCATATACATTAATGATGAAAACACAAATTCATCAAATTGTGAACATTTAGGGAAATTACAATATTCAGTACATCAGTCTCTACGCAATCCTAGAGATTTCATATGGCCACAAAACATATCTCTAGGTATTGGCTTTGTCATAGAATCTGCTACCATTCCATGCGTAGTATGTACTCTAAGTTCACATCTTTTTGTGCAACCATATCCTTTACAAAATTATACTTGGTATCTATGTGTTCAGTCTTGCCATGATATTTTGGATATTTGGTGTACGCTTTTGCTGCTTGGCTATCACAGTTAACCAACAATTAATCTGCAGCACTTCCAATAACACCTAAATGATCCAAAAAATCTCTTAAGCCAAACACTTTCTTACACTGCTGCTGATAATGCCACGAACTCAACTTACATCGTGGACAAGGCTATACATTTTTGTTCTTACTGCTCCAACATATGGTGCCATTATTCGGTAAGAAAACAAAGCCAGAGGTAGATTTTCTTTCATCTAAATCTCCTCTCCAATCAGTATCACAATAGCCTTTGAGTTGCAGATCATTTCCTTAATAACTCAACGTATGATCAGCAGTCCCCTTTAGATACCTCAGTATTCTCTTAACGGCTTTCCAATGTGCTTGACCTGGATTGGATTGGTATCTGCTCACCATTCCGACTGCAAAGCATATGTCGGGTGTTGTACACATCATAGCATACATCAAGCTCCCAACAGCACTAGCATAAGGAACATGTTTCTTTTATTCCTTCTTTTGTGGAGTCCTTGGACACAGACTATAGCTCAATCCTTCACCTTTTTGCAATAGGAGTGTCTATAGGTTTACAGTCTTGCATACGAAATTGTTCAAGAACCTTATTTATATAGGTTTCTTGCGAAAAAGACAACGATCTCTTCAAAACGATCTCTTGAAGTCTTAACTCCAAGAATGTATGCATCCTCACCCATATCCTTCATCTCAAAGTTAGAAGACAACTATCTCTTGACAGTATTAACCAACTCCATATTGCTTCCGGCAATTAGTATATCATCAACATATAATGATATGATCACAAATTGATCATTGGATCTATTGATATATACACAATGATCCTCGTCAATCATTGTAAAATCATATGCCACTATGGCATTATGAAAATGTATAATCCTTTGTCTCGATGACTGCTTAAGATCATATATCGATCTCAAAAGTCGACATACTTTTTCTTCTTGGCCTTTCACTATGAAACTAGTAGGTTGTTCCATATATATTTCTTCCTTTAATTCTCCATTGAGGAAAGTAGTCTTTACATCCATTTGATGTAACTCAAGATCGAGACCTGCCACTATTGCTAGAATAATGCGAATCGAGGTAAATCTCACTACAGGAGAAAACGTATCTTCATAATCAATTCCTTCCTGTTGATTATACCCCTTCGCCACAAGGCGAGCCTTATGTCTTTCAATCGAGCCATCAGCCTTTCGCTTTATTTTGAGAACCCACTTGTTCCCAATAGCTCTACGTCTCTTTGGAAGATCAACCAGTTCCCAGACTTGGTTTGATTTCATCGACTCCATTTCCTCTTCTATTGCATGAATCCACTTTTCCTTACTAGGGCAATTCGAGCCTCGTTGATATTTTTTGGCTCATCCTCATCTTGTGGAGCAACCATAAAAGTTTCCCCTTCAATGTCAAAACGTCGACGGGGAATACTTTGGCGACTTGTTCGCCGTATGGGAGATTGTATACTTTGCACATTATTCCCTATTATGCTCCCACTTGGATGAACTCCACTAATATCATTATCTTGATCAAATGTCTCAAATAGGGAGTGACCTTCCCCTATTTCGCCCTTCTTAGGAAACTCATCCTCTAAGAATGTGACATCTCGTGATTCAAATTCAGTTATACTCCCACTTTCCTGCTCACCAATGAACACATACCTTTTTGAGTGTTCGCAGTATCTCATGAAAATACTTTTATTTTCTTTGGAACCCAATTTCCCAAAACTTGTGAGAGGACTCATGAATATAGGCAGCACAACCCCATGGCTTAAGAAAACTTAAGTCCGGTTTTCTAACTGTCCATAACTCATATGAAGTGGAAATAACTGATTTGAAAGGCATCCGGTTAAGTATATTGGCAGCAGTTAACAACGCATCACTCCAAAAAGTGATAGGTAAGTTAGCATGCGCCATCTTAGACCTAACCATTCCAGTAGGGTTCTGTTTATTCTCTCTACAACACCATTTTGTTGAGGAGTATATGGAATAGACAACTATCTTTCTATTCCTTTTTCATCACATAACTTTCTGAACTTATCAGATAAATATTCTCAACCTCGATCGGATCTAAATACCTTTATTTTCTTGTCTAATTGATTTTCTACCAGGTTCATAAACCTTCTGAAACAACTTATGCTTCAGATTAATGAGAAATCAAATAGACATATCCGACTCAAGTATAATCATTTATAAAAAAGTGATGAAATAAACAGCCCATTGCCTTCCTCTCACATTCATTGGACCACAGACATCAGAATGGATTAAATGCAGAGGAAATTCAGCTCTTTTTCCTTTTCCAAATGGTTTCCTTGTCGTTTTCCCTTCTAGGTAATGCTCACTTATGGACAAATCGACTTTTTCAATATTGCCCAACAAGCCCTCTTTGGCTAGTCTATTCATATGTTGTTGGCCCACATGATCAAGTCTAGCATGCCACCATATTCACATCATTATCATATAAGGTAGAAGACGTGAAACAAGGGAATAACATATTGACATCATCACAGTCAATATTTAGTACAATAAAACCATTCAGTAAGTGACCATAACCATAGTAGTTTGTATCTAAATACAAATCTACATCTTTATTATGGAAGTTCATACCAAAACCAAGCTTAACCAACACTAAGACATACACTAAATTTCGACGAATCTCTAGAGCATATAGAACATCAAGATGCGTCCACCATGCATGTTCAATTGGCCAGTGCCAATTCCTTTACATCAGCTCTAGAGTTGTTTCCCATATGGATCCACTCAGTTCCAGTTGGTACTCGTCGGAATTCCACGAAGGATTCTCTATCCTTCCCTCTATGGCCTGTTGCTTCTGAATCTACAGTCCACAAAGGATTGGATTCAGCCAATAATATTGAACTTGACACATAAGCAAAGTTCTCAAATGTACAAGAGGTGTTGACATTTTTCGGCTCATAACAGTTGCAAGCATAGTGACCTCTCTTGTCACAATTGTAACATCTCACCTTTGACATTTTCTTCCCTTGAGGACGTTTTCCTCTCTTGTTGGTTAATTCTTGATTTCTTGCAATAAGGACTTGATCCTTTGCATTCCACGTATTGAACAAATCAATATGTTTGCGCTTAGAGCTCAAAGCCCTTTATGAGCTAGAACCAGTATAGCCAATGTCTATTTTCGGCTCAAATGCCGATAGGCAGTCCTCAGCTAGCTCAAGGTGGCGCATGGCATCCTCAAGATCTTCCATAATGTGGTCAAGAGCTTCTAGTGCTTCTTGTTTTTTCAGCACATATTGAATCTTCATATTCAATATTTCACAATTGTTGCCGTTCATATAAGCAATTACATTCTTAGTTGCTGAACCATCGTTCTGAACGCATCAGACATATATGCACGAATTCTTAATGCCTATCATTTATGCATCCCTATTTGCATAGACCCATCATATTAATGAATAATTTCAAGTAAGGCTTCAGAATCAAAATGTCACTATGTTTCCAATCATCCTCTAAAAAATCCTAACTTAAAATTATTATTAATATAATTATCTTATGCAAATAAATTCTATGAAGTTACAAAAACTTCTATTACTACCCACTGACTAATTACCCACAAAGACAACCAACAATAACAAAAAGCACATAAAATCTTAACATCCAATAAAATAACAATGCTTTCACATGATACAACTAACATATCGGTTGCTACATCAACAACAATCGGGTAGTAAACATTACATAATTAATCATAGAAATAAATAGGGAATGTCCCTTCTAATCTATCAGTCAAAACATCTGAGAAAATTGAAGGCACATTTGCCAACCATGGAAAAACTTTTGGAGAGCATTCATGTCGCCTCCAATGCGCATTCACTCGGCGCCATGTGGCGCTCAATCTAAGGGTTGAAGTTTTGGCCAACTCAATCCTATAGTGCTCTCTTACAAAAGCTTCCACCAGCCTCCTATAACCCAGGACCACGTTGACCTCCCATAGCCGATCCAACACTGCTTGCCATTCAGCTGGAAGAGTGTTCATCAAAGCCGGCACCTTCTCAAAATCCGGCATAAGATAACCATTCCAGATGATTTCCTATATCATCTAATTGACGCTGACCACATGTGATACTAAATCACCGTCATGCCACCGATAATCAGCTAACTTTGTCATCAGCCTCTTAAGTCTTGCATTTCCCTCGTCCGTTCTCGGGATTGCAGGTATCCTTGCATAACGCATCATAGTTCATGCAACAAATGCAGAACTAAAAAATGGATCACTTATAATCCATAATGAATATAAGGGAAAATACATAATTTTCCAAAATTCATGCAACAAATGCAAAATTAAAAATGGATTACTTATAATCCACATAGGCATGACTGAAAAAGAAACAAATTCCTTTTTTTTTTTTGGTCAACGGTTAACGGTCAAAGTCAACGGTCAACGGTCGTCGGTCCACAGTCAACGGGTCGGGTCAACGGGCGCGCGGGTCGAACCAGTCGGACCGGTCTGGCCGGTCGGACCGCTCGCGCGGACCAACCGCACGTGCCTCGCGCGTGCGGGGAATGATGTCACGCAGACGTCATCGGCACGTGCCGAGCGCATGCTTGCGTTCGCGAGTTGGGTCGGGTCGCCGGCCGGTGACCGCCCGGTGAAACGTCGTCGGCGATGACGTCATCGATGACGTCATCCGAGCGGTTATCGACCGTTGGATGACGTCACGATGACGTCATCGTGTGACGTCAACACGCGCAGGTCCGCGGACCGGCGCGTGCCGGTTCGCCTGCCGGTGGCGTGCACGTGCCGGTTCGCTGACCGGCGCGTGTGCCGCACGCGCTGGGCGAGCCAACGCTTCCGGGCACGTCGCGCCCACGCGCAGCGCCTTCCAGCCGCGCGTGTGGGCACGTGCGGCGTCGCCCGGTGGCGTTCGACCTATCCCCGGACTCGTCTTGGCATCGCCTTTCACCCAGTGCCTTCAGAATTTGATTTCGACTTACGAAAGCTCAGAAAAATGGCCGAACAACGCTCGGGTGTCGGGATTTCTCGCCCCGATCCGTACGGCCGAAAGTTTTTTCGCGAAAAATCAATCAAAAAACATCAAATTGATCGGGAAAATGTGAACTAGGGCTCTGATACCAATGTTGGGAATAACGGATCCCCGAAAATCGGATTCAACACTAAATCAAACCCCTAAATCAATGCGGAAGACGAAGCCCGGGAAAACACGTATCACCGATCGTAAAGCACACCACGGATTCGAGCGTACCTTGTTAGCCACAGATTAAACACCAACGCTGAAGAAGAGGAAGAAATTCTGGTCCGATGATGCCAATTTGCCTTGAAGGGAAGACGGGACGCCTTAAGCGTTTTTCTTCTTTTTGTTTTTGAGAGAGAATGCGCGGGAGAGAGGAAGCGTACGTTTGTTTTTCCAACGGTTGTCTTCTCTCTCTCTCTCTCTCCTCCCTTTTATACCTTCACCCATCCACGGGCCCTATTCCCATGGGCCGAGCCCTTTTGGGCCCAACTTGAGCGGATGGGCCTTAAGCCCATCTCATAAATCCATCACTTCTGTTCTATTGCGCACTGGCGCTCGCCGCTCATCTGTCGTTGGCTCCCGCTTGCTGTGCCCAAGCGTTGCACATCCTCATGATGCTTGCCGCCACGCTCTCGGTGGCCTCCCTCGCATCGTTGTTGGTCCCGGACCACTTTCAATCATTCCCCTTTCTCTTGTCATTCGTGTTACTTCCCTTGGTCCTCCTTCCCTGTCTGGCTCGAAACCTTTACGTGTGGGTCCAGCACAAGATTGTATCCATTTTGGTCCTCGTGTTCCGTTCTTGCCGACTACATGGTGTAAGGACAGCCCTGCCGCTCTTGCCTCGCACCGTCATGGATGCGCGTGCCTTGTGCCGGAATCGGGAACTGGTCTGGGCTGACCCGGGCCTAGATGTTCTGCGGGTTGCCCACCACTAGCGCGCCCTCGAAACGCGGGTAGCGAAGAATTATAAGAACATCTCGTTCGACAATAACAGCGACAGTAGGAGCTCATGATTTTGTTTTTGTTGGTATCTAGTGAGATTGAGTAGCATTGTATTTTCCACATACGATAAATTGATAGAATGGACTGCTCGTGGAGCAATTTGACATTGAAATGCTTTCCATGCAAATACACGAGGCCTCTCTTTCTCTACAAATTGGACTATATCACAGAGCTAAATTTCCTACTGACAAAGGAAATTAGAACACGAAATAATTTACTTGGACTCTTCCACAATAAAGTTACAAACCAGAAGTTAAACCAACAGTTTTACAACCGACATGACAATCACCACTTGAGAGACATGCTTAACCTAAAAAATCATTCTCAGCAAAAAGGCAAAACATGTCTCGGACACTCGATTGATTCCATCAATCTTACACTAAACTACTCTATTTTTCCCCCAATAAGGACACAAACTTCCTCTTCCAACCTCCACCAGGCTCTTTTCACATCTCATGATGCAGCACAAGATACTTCAATCAGAGTCCACCATTAAAAAAAAAAAAAAGGAGTTTCCCACTAAATGCTAAAAGCAAGAACTAACATTTTGGGCAATAGAACTTTTTCAAGACCTTAAAAACAAAGGCATTAATGAACAACATATTGCTCTAAGTTGCATAGAATCCGCCGTCATCCCCAAACAAATGTCGGAGGTTCCCCCGACTTCACTACCCTCCTCGCCATTCTCGCCTTTCTTGTTTCTGTGCTGGTCAACCTCTTTCAGGTGAAATTCCAAGGGAAAACCGAGTCCCCATTCGACACCCAACCCTTTGCTACCACTCTCGCCGTCCTCTGTCTTCTCTTCTATTGCTCGTTGGCGCTCGTCGTTCATCTTTCGTTGGCTCCCGCTTGTTGTGCCCTAGTGTTTCCCATCCTCATGATGCTCGCGGCTTCGCTCTTGGGGGCTTCCCTTGCATCATTATTATTACCGTGCCCCTTTCGCAGTTTCCCCTATCTCTTGTTACTTGTGTTGTTCTCCGAGGTCCACTTGCATCATCTCGCTCAAAATCTTTACGTGTGGGTTCAACACAAGATCGTATCCATGTTTGTGTCAGTGTTCTGTTCTCGCCAACTCCATGGTGGACGAGCCCCGCCACTTTTGCCTCTTACCATCATGGATGCGCGCTCTTTGCGGGAATTGGGAATTAATTGGGGATAGGCCCGCGTTGATACGGCCACAGATGTCCTCCGGGACGCCCACCAATAGCACACTCTTGAAAAGAAAATACGATTGGGGAAGAAACATGACGACGCTGTGTCTGACGACCAATAATAGCCCACAGTCGGAACTTATGTTTTTGCATTTTTCTTTTTTGGGTATCTAGTGAGTCGCAATTTATTTTCCACATAGATAGAATGTATTGCTTCAAAGCAACTTGATATTGAAATTCTTTCCATTTGAATACATCGTGAGTCTGCAAATTGGACCATATCATGCAGTAAAAATCACACTGAAAAGGAAATCAGAACATGGCACAAGTTGCCTTGGACTTTTTCCCAAGAAAGGTATGAACCCGGAGTTAACTAACGGTTTGATGACCAACGAGACAATCACCACTCAAGAGACATGCTCAACATCAAAAACCAAACTCAGCAAAAGAAACAAATTTTGTCTTCAGATGATCGATTCTGTCAAAGTCTTGCACCTTTAATGACAGACATCTTTTTATACGGCCTGCTCTTTTTTTCCCGAATAAAGACACAATCTTCCTCTTCCAACTCCACCAGACTACTTTTACATCTCATGATGCAGTACAATATACATCAATCAAAGTCCACCATTATAAAAAGAAAAAAGAGTTCCCTACTAAATGCTAAACACGATAACTAATATTTTCGGCAATAGAATTTTTTCGTGACCTTTCAATGAATGAACAACATATTGCTCTAAGTTGCATAGCATCCCAGGTGAAACTAAGTTGTAGTCATCATCATTATGTCAATCATGAAATAATGTTCAGGTATCATGAGTATGACACTTTGAGGCAATCGACAGGTAAATATGCATAACAAGCAGTGAACGTGCAAAAAGGTGGGTTTCGAAAATTTTTACTAATTGATCATAAATAAAGATCTTGCATGGGCTGCCATTTAATGAAAAGTACAAGTAATCAGCAGATGTCTACTCTGTCGGAAAGTTGTGTTATATTCTCATGACATAATCCATTTCACTGTCCTGTAGACACAATCAGAAGGAGGAGAAAGAAAAAACACAATAAGAAGAAATCTATTAGTGGGCTTCTACTCTGTTGTCAGGCACCCTTTGCGGGCATGGAGTTGCTGAATAACTGATTGTTGCTTGTTGCTAACATTGACACCTTCAGCTTTAGAACATATAGAGATTTCATGGATGCAAGCAAACTTGTACGACAAAAGCTAATTGGGATAAGTGCACTACCAGTGCCGTAAGTTGTGTATGGCGCTCACTTTGATGCCAAAAGTTTTTGTCGGATCACTTAAATGCCAAAAAATTTGAAAAATGATCATTTTAGTGCCAACTCCAATCTAGTTGACTGAAAATCCGACGTGACACTTTTTATTAATTTTTGAAGCTGATGTGGCTCGCCGGAGAGTACGGTTAGCATTTAAACAATAAAATGACGCCGTTTGGTGTTTCTCTCCTAATTCAAAACCCTAAATTCCCAAATAGAGAGAGAGAGAGAGAGAGAGAGAGAGAGAGAGAGAGAGAGAGAGAGAGAGAGAGAGAGAGAGAGAGAGAGAGAGAGAGAGAGAGAGAGAGAGAGAAGATAAGCCAATGGTGATGGGCCAGTTGCCGTCCTCAATGGCCCCCGTGCTCGGTGACCATTGCTCTAACCCCGACCTCGACCCCAACAACGGCCATTCGGCGGCCAATTCGAAGGTTGTGATCTGGTTGGTGCTTGGGGAGGCTGCCAACAAGTGCGCCGCCCCCAATCTCTCCCTCTCCATCTCTGATCTCCTCGACAAGTGCTTGACCTGCGTTTTCCAGTACCTAGGCTCCGGTGACTCGGGCCGGTGCTCCCTCATGTGCCACCACTAGCTTGCGATTGAAGGCTAGAGCCGCTAGAGGCTCGCCCTCCACACCCATTCGAGCTAGTAGACACTGTCCCGACTTGAAGAATTTGAGGATGTTGAAGCTGGTGAAATGTGACATCCCGAAATTCAAAGCCGAGCCTTAAGGTGTGTTAAAATCTTTGATTAGGTAATAGAATTTCTTTTGGCTTATGCCTTAGCCAATTAGTCTTTTAATTTGATGATTTGTGTATTTAAATTTATAGATTAATAATTGGCCATGAGATTATAAATTTAAATCTTAATAAACAAAGTGTCCCAAGACTTTGGCCAAGATGAAATTTGAATTTAGAAATATTTATAGAAAGGAATTCAAAAAAAAAGGGGAAAAGAGGGTTATTTTGGAATGGGCCTTGGACCCATTTGGCCTAAGCTTAGTGGGCCGAATGGCCGGCCCAAATGGAAGCCCAAGAGGGAGGATTCGACCAGCCCAAGGGAGTGGCCGGATGGGCCTAAGCCCAAGCCCATTCAAATTCAAATTAAAAACCCAAAATGACAAGTGGCAAGGGACAAGAGCATGCATTGGTGGGATTATAGGCAATCTCATGATTGCTAAACATGGGATTAAGGGGATATAAAAGGGATGAGGAGAGAGAGTGGCCGGCTACTTGCTCCATTTCGTCCAAAGAGAGGGTGAGAAAGAGAGAGAGTTTGAGAGAAAGGGAGAGAAGCCGAGAGGGAAGGAGGCGGAGCCGGAGGGGTGCGCCGTTCGCTCGCCGTCCGATCGTCGCCATTCGTCGTTGCTTGTTCATCTTTAAGGCAAGTGGAGTCCGTAACTTCTCTTGCATGTTTGTTGTGGTGTTTGCATGTTAGATTTTAGGTATGGTTTGTGCGAAAAATCAAGGTAAGAGTTGGTTATTTGCAAACCGTGTGACTGTTCTTGTTCGGTTTGTTGGAGTCAGTGGCTTGTTCGAGTTTTCATGGGTGTTTGGAGTTCGATTTTGGCTTTGATGTCTTCACGAAAGTTGAAGATAACGTCTTGTACTATAACATACTAAAAATTCGTAGAAAACGATGGACATTTGTGGGGTCAAAAGTTCCATTATACGGAGACCCTAGATCTGCGAAATTTTCACTGACCTCTTGCTAGATTCTTGTTTGCATGTTGATTTCTGTTGAAGATCTCACTTTGTTGTCTTCTTGAAAGTTGTAGGAAACACCTTAAGCTACAACATACTCGAATTTGGAGCAAAAATTACAAGTATAACTTGGTGAATCGGTTAGATCTTGGAAACGATGGTTCTGGCGAAATATATCGAGATACCCGAGACTTCATGGACTTAAATGGTGACCATAGCTTGGTTATTTGACCTAGATCCCTTCATGAAACTTGTAAAGGACACCTTGTTACATAACATAATCAAATTTCAGAGGAAACGAAAGAGAATAGATGGGTGAGATCTAAAAATTTCGGAGAAGTGTGTTCTGGACGACGCGGTAGTGGTTCCAGAAGCTTCGTAGGGTTGTAAAAATTAATCTAAAAATAATTTGGCTTAGGGTTCTTCATGAAAAGTGCACGAAAATATGTTGGCTATTACCCTGTAAAATTTCGTAATTTTTGAAGGCCATATGAGTATTTTAATCAAAATTATTTGGAAACTGTGCAAGTCTGGCCATTACCCGAATATAAGGTACTATTTCATGGAAATTGTGAAATTTATGAAAAAATTCAATTTGGCCAAAAATTTTATATGAAATTGTAACCCTATTAGTGATTGTTTGAATATTATGATTTTGGGAAAATCATAGATATTAAATTTAATATTTATTTACGAAAATAAATAAATATAATAATATAATAAAAAATAATAATGGATTATTTTATTGGTCATAGATTCCATTTAATTAATTCATGTTATTATGTGATGAAGTCTTGGTGCATGTGTATGACATGGAATTGAAATGTATGTACGTATTCAATGTTGAGCATGATCTTGAATTGTCATCACATCATATGTCATGATAAATTGAATCATAATAATGTGAATTGAGAAGACCGTCGGAGGTGAGCCAACGATGCCCCGGGAGTATCGGGATGCCTGGCTAGAAGGGTACAGCCGGTTGCCCGGTGGTCATGAGTGGCCGAATGCCGGAGGGTCCTCGGGAGACCGAGTGGTGTCGAGATGCCCGGAGAGTGGGGGAGCCGGAAGCTCGGCATGGTAATTATGTCGAGGGATACCTCGCGATGCCGGATTGGGTGCGAGATGCCTGGCTTGAAGGGTGCGGCCGGTTGCCCGATGGCCTTAAATGGCTGGATACCGGAGGGTCCTTGTGATGCCAGTTGGGGTACGAGATGCCCGGAGAGTGGGGGAGCCGGATGATCTGAAATTGTATCTTGATGCATGGGGGACGCAAACATTGGTTCCGGGAATGAGAAATATGATGATCCAAGATGAAATTGGAATTAAATCATGCATGATAATACATGATGATGACATATGCATGATGATGTGCATGATGAGGATGATATATGCATGATGATATGCATGATGATATACATGATGATAATGACATATGCATGATGATGTGCATAATAATGATATACGCATGATGATATGCCTGATGATACATGATGGTATGCGCATGGTTACAAGGTAAGTAACGCCTGCCATGCATGTATGAATTGTATGGTGCATTGAGTTGTTATTGGATTTCCTCTTCTGCTGAGTAGTTGTACTCACCCCTTTTGGGGATAACATTTCAGATTAGAAAGATGCCGCTTCCTACCGTTACGCGAGGCACCTTCTATGGTATCCCGTCAGATGTAGAAGTAGAATGTACGGAGATCGACTGCGTCACTATCCTTGGACTGACATTTGTGCGAGTGCGTGTGCTGGTCATGTACGACGTGGGCCTGGCTGAGGGCCCAGTCATCCAGGAGTTTTTGTTTGTTCATGTCCGCCGAGACGGAGTGTTTAGGGGAATGTTGCCGCCACCACCACCCGATGCACCTGGATGGGTGTGATGGTTGCGTGAAGGGTAGAGAGCTGGTGTCATCTTTTTGGGGAATAGCCGCCACTGTTGGATGGGGGATGTCATGTGATTTTCTTTAGGGGTCGTAGTATCTTTTTGGGATGAGGCCGAGTGTGGCTGGAAATCTTGGTCTCCTTTTTGTTGTATCGACCCGTGAAAAACCCATCACGATAATATGTAAATAAAAGTGGCATGGCTTATCTTTTAAATCCTGATGATTAGTGGTGTGTATTTGTATCATGGATTGGTAGGGGGATAGATGGTGATGTCTAATTTGCTTCCGCTATGAGTCGCGTTGGGACCGATTCGTTTAAAAAAAAAAAAAATGCCTGTGATTAACGACACTTGTTTTAAGTATAAGATAGAAAGAGGAAAGAAAGTGTAACATCGGCGTTGGTGACGACCTGAAAAGGGTTCGGGGTGTCACATGAAATGTTACCGAGATTGAGACACGGTACTACTACGACGGAGGCTAAGCGACGGAGGCCAAGCGATTGCGGCCAAGCGACGGCGGCCAGCATTGGGCGAGGATGAGACAAAAAAACCCTAATTTCAATCCCTAAATAAAAAAAAAATAAAAAACAAAGGAGTTGTGCGATGTCATTTTCTTTAGGCCATTCACTTAGGACGGCAAACGACGTTTTCTTAAGGAGGACGGAAAACG
Organism: Eucalyptus lansdowneana; assembly: GCA_017140395.1. Taxonomy (NCBI): domain Eukaryota; kingdom Viridiplantae; phylum Streptophyta; class Magnoliopsida; order Myrtales; family Myrtaceae; genus Eucalyptus; species Eucalyptus lansdowneana. The sequence goes on along the minus strand of CM029490.1, from coordinate 17,615,954 downwards.
ACATCGTTTAAAGGCCTTGTCTATTTTTTCTTTTTAAATATAAAAGCCACTTAATCATTTTGGTTGGAATCTTTCGCCGATGGCACCAAAGTGATTGTTTTTCCTCCGATTTGGCATTTAAGTGATTTGATGGAAACTTTTGGCACTAAAGTGAGCGCCGTACACAACTTATGACATTGATAGTGTACTTCTCCAAAAGCTAACCTGAAGCAAGCATCATGACTAGTAATCACTAAATGGGAAGACTCTCAACCACGTGAGCCAGAGGACCATGTTTCATTTCACCAGCAAGTATTCCTTCACTGTGCATCAATGCCACTCCTTTACTTTTACAGAACCTTCCAAAGCTGTAGCATAATTATATCCTCTGCCGAACATGAGAAGGGACTGCTCTGCAATCAATAGCTTAGCAAGATCTTTCACTTCCTGGTCAAGCTTCAGCACCTCTTGAACTCTTTATCAACATAAATTTAGAGAGAAAAGGCACATCCAACAGAAGTTCAGAAATCGTGAAGGTGAGATAGGAAGTGACACATACTTGGGAGGTCAGAAAGACAATCAATTATTGTAAGAAAGTCTACGTGCCGACAAAATGCTTACCCAAAGCGATTCTTGAAAGCTGTAGGCAATGCTCAGCTTGGGCTCAAAGATAGCAGGCTTTCTGCACCAAAGTTCTCCTCACATGTTGGCAACGTGCTCCTCCACTGGAAAAGAACAAAACTGTTCTTCAACTATGCGCAGAAGTAAGCCACATAAAGATTCTGGTGACATTGAGTGGAAAGCTTCACAGTACACAATAGTCGGTTACTACTGGTGATATTGAGCAAATTTTACCATATTACTATGGTATATTCCCTAAATGACAATAAGATGAAATCGACAAAACTCAAGTTCAACTGTATTAGGTGACAAATCCTCCTCTGAGTGCTCATCCTCTTTGGATGATAATGTTGATGTGAGTAAGGCTAGTAGGACTTTGAGTACTATAAAGCACTAATTAAGGTGCAAAGCCAAGACTCAAGTCTTAACGAGAAAAATGTCTCTCTTTTCTAGTCTGAATATAGCAACGGAGACGAAGAGGAGGAGTTGAATGAGAGAAGACATAAGCTTTACTTGAAAGCTGAGGTGGCCAAGAACATGATTGAGGAGGGACTAGATTTTAACGAGGAGAAAACAGAAGCCATCCGAGAACGAAACGGAGCACACATCAAATTTGTCTTTCTGATCATAGCACTCCCTAATACCACAATATATTAAGATACTCAGATGAGTGCTCCAACAGCACATGCATGGGCGACATGATTTCCAACGATTTGGAAATCCCACATTAGTTCAGCTGACCATGAACTGCAAAAATATGCTTACGAACAGAAGCTTCCCTGGCAGTATTTAGGGTTCTAAACAATGCCCGTCTCACACCCTTGGGAATATGTATAGACTCCATTACTTCAACTACAGGAAGTAGCCTATGTCATTCTTAAGAAATGGTTGGACATATCCCTATGTTTTAACTTCAAAAGTTGTCATATCAAATGTTTGTAACCGCCTAATGATATGCTTGAAAATTAAAAGGAAAAAGCCAAGGCCTTGTTCACAATAACAAGACGAGTATCCAACGTAGTCCATTGCAAAATTAACAATATTAGAATTTAGCTAGAAGAACTAGTGTATTGCCAACAATGGCCACTACTGGGACAACTAAATTGTGAAGCATTTTTACTGTTGGAAGGAATAAATACTCTCAATAAAAGCAGATAGCTCATATTTCACCAATGAACAAAATATATGATATTCATAGACAATAAAACATTTTAAGTCAGCAAATACGACATGCCAAGCCTCGACATGCAAATGAGTCAATGACTAACTAAAGTGGATATGGAAAATGCAGCCACTACTATGAAGCACCCAAGTTTCCAGCAAATTGTTCCAGCAATCAAACCTACTTAATTAGTAATTATGATGGTGATAATGATGACAATAACAACACCAATAAATCGGCACTCAGGATATATTTTCAAAAGCAAAGTTAGAACCTAGCACTAGTTATACCCAAGTGAATTAGAGAAATCACACTACAATTCTTACACAAAGGTCATTTTATGTGCTCCATCTTCTGACATTTTTTTTTTTTTAAAGGTATTTTGCTTTTGAACCTGATCCATAATTCTACGTGCATAAGAAAAGAGGAGGAACATATTCAACGGATCGTATCTGCCCGTTTTTTAGTCTGAAGAGGCCAGGCTGAATTATCGAAGCTATGAGAAGGAACCTTATAAAGACCATGGAAAACACAGCTAAGATAAGAACACTAGCCACTCAAAGGACCAAATCCTAAACAACTCAACAACGACAGTGTTGTTAGCAAAATGCATTTAAGGTAGGAAGCAATTACTTCCCACTGCCGATGAAGTGAGGACACTACTATTCCACACCCCCGCAAGATTGAACTCTCGAATCCCTTCACGAGCGCGAGCATAAACTTCTCTTGAAAGGTGGGGTTTTTAGCACCGGTCGGCACACCATCCGCACAGCTTTCCCCAAGTAGCTCGGCACCACAAACTTCACCCACCAAACCCTTATAACAAAAATTCCATATCCAGATCTGAACAGGGAAAGGTGTTTATTGCGCAAACATTTGGCGTGCAGTTTAGAATCGACGGTGCAAGTTCTGGTGCGAAACCCAGTGCTGCCATTATCCGGCCGCTGGTGGGGCTTCAGGAGGCGGCGGTGGTGGAGGCGGGGGCAGGGGCGGCTGCGGTGAGTGCACCGGATTGCGGGAGAAGGGGAGGAGAGAGAGAGAGAGAGAGAGAGAGAGAGAGAGAGAGAGAGTCTTGTTCTTGACGAGGGGGAGACCCAAAATTTTTGACACACTGGAAATTTTCACACCAGTCCCAACGGGACCCATCCACCGACGTGGCTCCACGTGTCACTCGCTGAACAGTTAGCTATTATGCTGATGCGGTGGAGCTTGGCCACGTCATCAATCGCAAGGCGAGGGGACCTCTCCGCGGCCATGACGGCCATGGGAAACTACTGGAAAGTTCCGGGGAGAGGTTTCGTGACGTTCAAAGGCTTCCAGCGTGAAAGACCGCCCACAAAAACCACCTTGGACTCTTTTTGGTCGGCAACCGCCTTGGAGTTAAAAACCACCGAAACCACCTCGAAGTTGAAAATTACGTTGGACCAAAGAGCCTTATGAAAACCAAGATTTTTTCTATCTATCTCTCTACCTGCTCTCCCACTATAACCCAAGATCTGCTGCCCACTCTATCCAGCTCTTTCTCTGACCATTTCGATCATCATCCTCTACATAGGACTATGGGATCCTCCATAAGCCGATCCCAGTGCCGCCTGCTCTTCAATTATTTTTACTCTAAAAAGAGTCTTTCTTCAACCCATAAGGGATATTTAATTTTGAGCTCGGTCTTCAATCTCTCGTGCTTGGGAGTCTTCAATCTCTCACAACTGGAGAGCTCATGTTGAGGCACTTGGGTCAAGGAGCCTCGAATAATTCACTTGAGAATTTTAGACGTAGGATTAATGCGGGCAAATTTATGAGATAGAAAAAATTAGGAAAAAATTGAGACTAAACCTGAAGTTAAGACAAAGAAAGATTTTAGGATAGAATTAATGGTAGATTCAGTTGGATGACTTTTATGAGATAAAAAAAAAAGTAACAATATAATTAAGAGCGGATGTAAAGTTAAAGGTCTTTTAGAATATTAATTTCATTGGATAGAGTTCAGTCTCGATTAGGAGAGGCTCCACGTGTCCCTACCCCACCCCCGGGCCCGGCCTTTTCTTCCTGACATGAACCGTGGCAACGTCCTCAATCGCGGGATCGCACGGCGGTTGAAAAGGAGTAAGACAAGTCGCTTTTGTCAGACCGAAAAAAGAGTGAACATTAATGAAAAAAGGGGGCTCTGTCGCATGCTGACGAGGCTGAAGAACAATCTAGAAATTGCGCGGCCCTTTGAAAGCCGTAGGAACCCAGACTTCACAAATGTCTTCTTTGTTAATCGAGGTAATCGGCCCACAGTTTTTAATCGGACTTTGAAAAATCCACTCGCAAGACAGTCATTCCGCCTTCATCTTCCCCGTTTTCTTTAAATTGGCGTCGCTGCCCTGGTCTCGGCAAACGAGAAAACGTAGCCGAAATTCACTTTGCATCTTATCTCTCCTTTTCGCATTTATCATTACAAAACCCGAGACATGCTCCGCCTCTAGCCATCTTTCTCTCTTGTCGCTTCGATAATCATCTTCTACACAGGATTACGGATCCTCAAGAAGCTGACCCCAATGCCTACCGCCCGTCGTCCCGACACAAACGTCCGAGGTTCCCCTGCCTTCACTCCCCTCCACGCCATTCTCGCCTTCATTGTGTCCGTGCTGGTCAACTTCGTCCAGGTGAAATTCCAAGGGAAACCCGCGTCCCCTTTCGAGACCCACCCTTTGGCCACCTCCCTTGCCATCTTCTGTCTCCTGTTCTACTGCGCACTGGCGCTCGTCGCTCACCTGTCGTTGGCTCCCGCTTGCTGTGCCCGACTGTTCCACATCCTCATGATGCTCACCGCCACGCTCTCGGTGGCCTCCCTCGCATCGTTGTTGGTCCCGGGCCCCTTTCAATCGTTCCCCTATCTCTTATCATTCGTGTTGCTTGCCGTGGTCCTCCTGCCCCGTCTCGCTCGAAACCTTTACATGCGGGTTCAACGCAACACTGTACCTATTTTTGTCCACGTGTTCCATCTTTGCCGACTGGCAGCCCCACCTCTCTTGCCTCGTACAGTCATGGATGCACGCACTTTCGTGCTGGAATCAGGAATCGGTCCAGGTTGTCCTGGCCCAAGACCACCTACGGGGTGCCCACCCTAGCATACCCCTCAAAAATGAAACGCGACAAGGGAAGAAAAGGAAAAATAACAACATTGCGTTCGAAAACCATTGACAGCGACGATAGGAGCTTATGGTTTTGCTTTTGCTCGTATCTAGAGAGAGCCGCATTGCATTTTCCACGTACGGTTAATTGATAGAATGGATTGTTTCCGAGTAAGTTGACATTGAAATTCTTTCCATTTGAATACATCATGTATCTGCAAATTGGACCATATCATGGAGTAAATATCATACTAAAAATTAGAACATGGTACAAATTGCCTTGACGACCAATGTCACAATTGCCACTCGAGAGACGTGCTTAATGCCAAAAACCAATCACATCAAAAGATGCAAATCTTGTCTCGAATATTCAATCAATTCCATCAATCTTGCACTTTTAATAACACATATTTTGTTATGCCACCTCTTCTCTTTTCCCGAATAAGGATACAATCTTCCTCTTCGAGGCAAATTGACAAATGAATGTATAGCAAGCCATGAATGCGCAAAAAAACAACAATTTTTTCTAATTGATCATAAATAAAGATCTTGCAAGGATTGTCATTCAATAAAGTACAAGTGATTAACAAAATGTATACCATGTCAGAAAGATGCTTTACATTATTAGGACACAACCCATTTCACTGCCGAATAAACACAATCGGAAAAAATCTGTTAATGGGCTTCTACTCTATTGTCAAACTCTTTGTGAGGTTCCTAGGATGGTCAACATTGTATCCTCTTAGGACCGTGAGATGATACGCCAATAATTGTACCCCAAATGTTAAAAATTATCTCAAGCCCGAGGAATTCGTAAGATCTACTAAAACGAAACGGGCTATTTGAAAGGAACAACAGGAATGCAAAAATACTCTATAAGCAATGAATAAATAAACAAATAGAAACAGCAAAATGTTCTGGCTCAATCAATAAAAATGATTTCTTTTGTTTTAGTTGAGACTTAAAAAGAATGCTCTCTTTTAGAACTAAACACCAAATCAAAGAGAGAATTTTGGAACTTTTAAATGCAAAACCAAACACCGAGAGCATAAAACAAATCAAGGAAACAGAAAGCTAGATGCTTCCATTTAGCTCCACGTCATCTACATCATAGCTTCGTATTCGGCAAGATATGATGCATTCGGTACAACAGGAAAAAAAAAATGTTGCATCTTGGCGAGCATAGAAAACTATTGGAAGTACTTTGAACTTGCAAAGGAACTATATTGACTACAGGCTAAAGACAGTCTTCCACCTAATGAACTTCAATGACTATACATGCTCCACCAAGAGACACAGCTATAGCATCCCCCTCGAGCACATGACAATCAGGCATCCTTTGCAGGCATGGAGTTGCTGAATAAGTGATTGTTGCTTGCAATTAACATTGACACCTTAAGCTTAAGAACAAACAGAGATTTCACAGATGCAAGTAAAAATGTATGACAAAAGCTAACCTGAAGCAAGCATCACGAGTACCAATCACTACAGGGGGAAGACTCTCATCGACTAGAGCCAGAGGACCATGTTTCATTTCACCAACAAGTATTCCTTCACTGTGCATCAATGCCACTTCCTTTACTTTTAAGGAACCTTCCAAATCTGTAGCATAATTGTATCCGCTGCCAAACATGAGAAGTGACTGCTTTGCATCAGTAGATTAGCAAGATCTTTCATTTTATGGTCAAGCTTCAGCATCTCTCTAACTTTGTCAACAAGATATTAACAAGGGATTTAATGTTTCACTCAAACAATTCATCAACATAAGTTTAGACACTGAAGTTCAGAAATTGTGAAGGTGAGATAGGAAGTGACACATAATTGGAAGGTCAAAAAGACAATCAATTATTGTAGGAAAGTCTACGTGCCGACAAAATGCCTACCCAAAGTGATTATTGAAAGCTGTCCACAATGCTCAGCTTGGACTCAAAACAGGAAATGATCAATGTAGGGATCATAGTTATCAGCCCTCAATTAAGAAGGTGAGATGGCAGGACTTTGCACCAAAGTTCTCCTCACATGTTGGCAACATGCTACTCCACTGGAAAAGAAAAAAAAAACAAAACTGCAGTTCAGCTATGCGCAAGAAGTAAGCCACGTAAAAATTCTGGTGACATCGAGTGGAAAGCTTCACAGTACCAAATAGGTGGTTACTAGTGGTGATATTGAGCAAATTTTACCATATTGCCATGGTATATTCCCAAAATGACAACAAGATGAAATCGACAAAACTCAAGTTCAACTGAATCAGGTGACAAATACTACTCTGAGTGCTCATCCTGTTCGGATGATGTTGATGTGAGTAAGGCTAGTAGGACTTTGAGTTCCATAATGCACTAATCAAGGTGTGAAGCCAAGACCCAAGTCTTAAAGAGAAAACTGTCTCTCTTTTCTAGTCTGAATATAGCGACAGAGACAGAGAAGAGCTGAAGTAGAGAAGACATAAGCTTTACTTGAAAGATGTAGTGGCCAAGAACCTGATTGAGGAGGGACCTGATTTTACTGATGAGCAAACAGAAGCCGCTAAGAAGAGGAGCTGCAGTGAGGCGCAAGAGGAGATGAGCAGGGCATTTTCTGGAAGCTGCAGAGGCTGCAGAGGCTGCAGAGGCCGATGGTGACAACAGTGACTTTTTGACAGTGAAGAAGAGAGATGATGGTGCGCCAGTTGAAGGTGGTGATGCTGCAGAATTTCAGCAGAAGCTGGATGTATATTTTGGCAGGAGAGAGGGTTTGGGTGAGAATGAGATGTTTCTGAAAAAGTACTTTTCGTATAAGATGTGGGTTGAGGAGGATTACAAGAACAAAGGACGTGTCAATGAGGAGTTGGATGGGTTGTTGAGGGATAAAGAAGAGATTGAGAAGCAAGGATTATAAAACCAATTTCAGGTACGAGAAGAGTGCAGGTAACAGGCTATTGGGCCGTTCGAGGAGTTGAAGCACTTGAAGCATTTAAAAAAAAGGAGGAGATGAAGCAGAAGCTCGAAGTTAAGCAGATTGCTGGGATAGGCGACGACGAGGGCTGCCAATTGGAAGGAGTTGATCTTGATGATGACTTTGATCTTGAGGAATATGATACGGTGATGAAGCAAGTTTTCAGCGAGAAGTATAGCAATGCAGAAGATGTGGACCCTGACTTTGGCAGTCATGAAGATGAAGAAGGTGGAGAAATTCATGGAGTTGACCTTGTTGATGACTTTGATCCCAGGAATACGATAGGATGATGAAGCAAGCTCTCGATGAGAAGTATTACAATGCAGAAGATGTGCACCCTGACTCTGGCTGTGATGTGTTAGTAATATTATGCCCTAAATTAACTTGTTTATTTAAAAAAAAAAATTATTAAAGCTTCATGCATGTGCACGAAGCGTAATGGTCAACGGTTGCTGACCATTATGCACGTAGCATTGATGGTCAGCAACCGCTGACCATCATGCCACAATCGTGCATGAGCAACCGCTTATGCACGATCATCCATTATGGACGATCAGCAACGGTTGCTGATCGTCCATTGATCAGCAACCGTTGCTGGTCATTTTTAATATAAAAATGAACGAGGGACGAGAGAAAAATGTTGTTGAAAAATAGAGAAAAAGAGTTAGGGTGTGCATTTGTGTTTTAGAGAGAAAATGCTTTGCTGAAAACAGAGAGCAAATTGTGTGCGTGTTCTTGTGTCTTTGAGACACGAGGAAGAGAAACAATTCTCTCGTTTGGGCCGTGACTACTATGCATCAAGAATACAACGGATTCTTTCCACGTGATTGCTAGCACGATCGAAGTAGTGGATATCCGAAAATTCTCTCTTCCGTTCGACGTTCGTTGTTGGTGTGTCTGAACTAGAGGTCCGACGCTTGTGGGACTCGTATTGCAGAACATCCGAACCGACTTGTTTCAAAGCGCGCTTCAAGAGGTATTTCGTTTAACTCTCTTTTATGTTTAGATTTTTGATTAAAACGCACAAACAACGCCTAAGGAGAATCATGTGTAAAATATATTTTTGATTCCGCTGCGTTTATTTCGTTAATTTTTCTTATACATGATTTATGAAATCCCAACGGTGGTATCGAGCCAACCTTAGGCGTTTTTCGTGCGTTTAATTGATTTGTAGTTCAAATATATTTTTTGCGTTCTAATGGCCAATTTATTTTGTTAAGAGAATCGGTTCTCTTACCTTTTATGTGGCCTATAGAAGTTGATTAATTTATGTGATAAATTTAATCAACTAAGCAAAAATTAGAACTAAATCAATTTTGAATCAAAAATTCGTAACTTATTATACTTGATGTTTATATTTTGCAAATGATATGCAGAATTTTATGCATGCCTTCCAGAGCTTTAAATTATGAATTTATGGCTCGTAAGGAAGGGTGGTGATCATGGAAAAATCCCTAATTGTTGTAATTGTTGTATGGATGAATGTATGATGATTACGGGTATTCTTTTTGGGGATGTAATTATTAAATGGAGGCTGCGTCCTTCCTTTTATTTTACTTTAATTTTTTCTTGATATGTAATTTTTAGTATAGTTTAGTATTTCAATTGTTGATGTAAATACTACAAGAGAGGAGGAGCCATTGGAGGAGCCATTAAACCAGTGAGCTCTTTGGGCCCGGTCTTTGAAGAGTTCAAAGATTGAAGAAAAAGTGAAGAGCAGGTCCATATAATTAAAACATTAAAATGGCTAAATGGGTCTCTTTGGCTCGAGACCCATTGAACCATAATTCCATGATCACCACATAGGATAGATGTTTATGTGATATCTATTTATTTATTGTTTATGATATCGTGCATGTTAAACCGGTTAATGTGCAAAGTGAGACCGTTAATAACGACCCAAATCTCCTTACAAAGAACATTAAGTCGAAACGGGTTTCGGACTCGTGGCCTTCCATCGTCATGGTTTGATCCAATATTATAGTGGTTAATTAACCGGTTATGGATACATAGGGGTTAATTACCATTTATAATATTGGACCACTCCATTATGCATATGATGCTGTGGGGTTGGAGCCAAATGATTTTTAATAACTGTCAGGTGAGGGAATCATTTGTGTTTTCAATACTTGCATGAGACGATGGGTTAGACTTAACTATGATCATGATGCCAATAACTGTTAGGTGAGGCTTTCATGGTCTAGAGGCCGAAGTTATGATTGGGACTCGCATATGATGCGTTGAACAAGCTGGTTCACTCACTAAGTTCATAGGACACCAATAACTGTTAGGTGAGGTGGACTTTGGACTAGTGGGACTCAATCCCCACTAGTAATCTTTACCCAACAAAGATTACCGCTTCCTATCTTAAGGAGTATGGGATTCGAATATAAATTTAGTGGGAGGATCTATTTTATTTAAAGGCCAAAATGAAATAGTTACTTTGAAAGATACAACGGCTAACAATTTATATTCTCAGCAGATATATTATTACTCTGAAAATGGTGACCACAAACCCACTCGCTTCTATACTTGACAAGAATTGTTTGATGGACCCAATTTCACCGATTGGGTGAGGAATTTGAGAATTGTTCTCAATTCAGAAAAAATTGGGTATGTGCTTGATGAAAAGATGCCAACCTCCTTTCTGAGGGTGGGACCCAAGAGGAGCGTGTCACTTATGATAAGTGGCGTGATGATGACTTAAAAGTTAGGTCATATATGCTTGCTTCTATGAATAATGAATTACGGAAGAAGTATGAATCTATGGAAGATGCTGCGTCGATCATTTTGCACTTAAAGGAATACTTTGATGAGAATGGTCGAACCTCTAGATATGAGATATCTAAGGCATTGTCCCGTATGAGGATGGCTGAAGGATCATCTGTTAATGATCATGCTTTGAAAATGATCTGGCACATTGAAGAATTGGCTAGGCTGAATCTCGTTATGGACAATGAGTTAGCTGTGGATTTGATCCTCCAATCTTTACCCGATTCATTCTCTGGTTTTGTCCAAAACTTCCACATGCATAAGATGGATAAAACTCTTGCGGAGTTACATAGCATGCTGGTGGTTTATGAGAAGGAAATGCATAACACGAGGCCAAATGTAGTGGCTATGGCTAAGGCTTCTTCTTCAAAGGGTAAGACAATTTTAAAGAAGAATAAATGGAAGAGGCACAAACCTGTTGTGCAACCAAAACCCATGATTGATAAAGGGAAATGTCATTACTTTGTGGTGTCAAAGGGCACTGGAGGAGGAAGCTGTAAGAGGTACCTCGCGAGCTTGAAGGTCAAGCCCAAGAACCAACCTTATGAAGGTATGGTGTCTATGCTTATTGAAACTAATCTTATGGTTAGTGCTGAATCCAGCTCATGGGTTCTAGATTCTGCTGCAACTTCACATATTTGTATGTCTTTGCAGAATCTGGAAATAAGCGAGGATGCTAGGCGAAATGAGATTGTCTGACGTTTGCCAATGGAGCAAGAGTTGCTGCATTAGCTATAGGGACTTTTCGTTTATGTTTGCCTTCTGGACATGTATTGGTTTTAAAAAACTGTTTGCATTATAAGAATGTTGTTAGGAACATCATCTCTATACCTCGTATGGGTAAAGAGAATTATGAATTTTCTTTTTTTGATGATGTATGTTCTATTTATCTTAATAGAATATGTGTTGGTTCTAGCTTATTAACCAACAATCTTTATACCATTACAATGTCCGGTAATGCGATTACCAATGTCAATAAGCAAAATAGAATTGATATAAATGCCATAACTAATAAACGCCCTAGAGACGGTCCAAATAAAAAGTATGTTTGGCATCTCCGATTAGGTCATATTGGAGAAGACAGAATTAACAAGTTGAGTAATGATGGATACATTGATCCTTCAAATTTTGAGTCATACTCGACTTGTGAGGCATGTCTTCTAGGAAAAATGACAAAGCACCTTTGTGGGACAAAGTGCGCGAGCTGCCGACATATTAAAATTAATACATACGAGATGTATGTGGACCAATTAATGAAACTGCTAGAGGTGGTTATAATTACTTCATTACCTTCACGATGATCGATCACGGTATGGCTATTTATACCTCATGAAGTATAAATCTGAATCCTTTGAAAAGTTCAAGGAATTCAAGGCTGAAGTTGAGAAACAAACAGGAAAATGTATTAAGGCTCTTCGATCGGATCGAGGAGGTGAATACCTTATCTTGAATTCCTGGACTTTCTTAAAGAGAATGGCATTTTATCACAATGGACACCTCCGGAACTCGAGAACATAATGGTGTATACGAACGAAGAAATCGTATTTTATTAGATATGGTGCGATCTATGATGAGTTACACCGATTTGCCAATATCCCTTTGGGGATATGCCCTTGAGACAATTTGTATATCTTGAATAGAGTGCCGTCCAAATCTGTTCCGACTACGCCCTATGAGATATGACATAGTAGAAAACCTAGTCTTAATCATATTAAGATTTGGGGTTGTCCAGCTTTTGTGAAAAAGCTGAAAGTGGAAAAATTGGAGGCAAGATCTGAACAAGGTCGCTTCATTGGATATCCAAAGGAAACTCTTGGATATTATTTCTATTTTCATTCGGACCAAAGAATTTTGGTATGCAAGCACGCTTCTTTCTTGGACAATCGGTTCATCCAAGAAAGTGGTCTTTGGCGAAAAATAGTCTTACAAGAAGAAAATAATGAAGTATCAAACAACCGAGTTCGAGATACCAATCTCGATTCGGTGGGAGTTTACGATACACAACCTCTTAGGAGAAGTGCGAGAATGTCTCGCCCACCTGCTCGTTATAGACACTCGGTTGATCATATTGAACCATTATTCATTGTGAATGATAGTGATCAACCCGGTGATCCTAAAACCTATGAGGAGGCGATGTTGGACATCGATTCGGTAAATGGCTAGAAGCCATGAAATCCGAAATGGATTCAATGTATTCCAATGAGGTATGGACCTTGGCGACTTGCCTCGATGGTATTGTACCAATTGGCTGTAAATGGATCTTCAAGAGGAAGATGAATGTTGAAGGTCAAATTGGAATTTACAACGCACGGCTGGTGGCGAAAGGATATCGTCAAAAAGAAGGAATTGATTATGACGAAACTTTCTCACTGTGGCCATGCTAAAATCCATTCGGATTATGTTGGCTATAGCTGCACACCTTGATTATGAGATATTCCGAGATGGATGTCAAAACGGCTTTTCTAAATGGTTTTCTCGATGAGGACATCTATATGGAACAGCCACGGGGTTTTGAATCCAATAGTGAAAAAGAGAAGGTGTGTAAGCTTAAGAGATCCATTTATGGACTCAAACAAGCCTCAGAAGTTGGAACATCCGTTTTGATGAGGTAGTCAAATCGTTTGGCTTCATCAAAAATCCGGATGAACCTTGTGTATATAAGAAGATCGGTGGGAGTGCAAAGTTGCATTTCTGGTTTTGTATGTCGATGATATACTTTTGATTGGAAATGATGTACCAATGATATCATCGATAAAACTATTCTTGTCACAGAAATTCTCCATGAAAGATTTAGGAGAGGCAACCTACATTTTAGGTATCAAGATCTATAGAGATAGATCAAGACGATTGATTGGCCTCTCACAATCTACGTACATAGACAAAGTGTTAACACGGTTTAACATGCAATGTTCCAAGAGAGGATTATTGCCTTTTAGGCAAGGGATCCGACTTTCTAAGGAGATGTGTCCCAACACTCCTGAAGAAAGAGAGCGGATGGCAAAGATACCATATGCATCCGCTATTGGAAGCATAATGTATGCTATGCTATGTACTAGACACGATATTGCGCATGCTGTAAGTATTACTAGCGAGATATCGATCGATCCAGGAGAAGAACACTGGATAGCAGTCAAGAATATTCTTAAATACTTGCGAAGGACTAAAGATTTATTCTTGATATATGGAGAAGGAGAATTTAAAGTTGTAGCTTATAATGATTTCGATTTTCAATCGAATCCTAATGATTATAAGTCTATGTCTGGGTTTGTCTTCACATTCAATGGTGGTGCAGTTAGTTGGAAAAGTTCCAAACAAAGTATAAGCTGCCGATTCCACCACCGAGGCGAGTATGTAGCTGCGTCACGAAAGCAAAGGAAGCCGCTTGGATGAAGAAATTTATTTCTGAACTTGGAGTCGTTCCTTCAATTGAGCAACCGATCACATTGTTCTCGTGACAACAATGGAGCGATAGCTCAAGCTAAGGAACCGAGGTCTCACCGAAGTCCAAGCATATTGAGAGACGCTTCCATCTCATCGGAGAAATTGTTGGGAGAGGTGATATCGCATTGCAGAAAATTGCCTCAAAGAGAAAACGTGGCGAGATCCCTTCACTAAGGCCTTACCTCAGTCTTCTTTTGAAAGACATATTGACAAAATGGGTTTGAGGAACAGACAAGTTGGCTTTAGTGCAACTGGGAAATTGTTGGATGTATGCCCTAAAGCTACTATGTAATGGTTACATATTAGGGATTATAGTTGTACTTTCATTATTATTATTTAATTAATGGCAACGACGTATTCATTCATTTGTCCAATTATTTTATATTGATGAATGATTCCATAAGATCAGTTGCAACTAGACCTATTCTTGAGACGTCAAGAATATATGTGACGGGTTCATAGTTAAACTGAATCTTTAAATTGTTCCCGGTCGATGGATTATTAACTGGATATTAATAATTCTGTTGAGACCGGTGTGTTCTTAACTTCGCCATTAAGTATTGGATACTTAAGGGAATGATGAGTCACATGTCATTGGGTATTATGATGCCTAAGTTAGAACACATGTGTTTGTATTAGACAAATTCACTGAACGTGACACATATGGAACGATTAGCGACATGGAAGCTTTTAGCGTGGTCAATGTCTAATTGTTCATGTTTTGGTCTTGTGTAAATAATCCTTAGACCTGAGGCACAGTGTTAACTTGTGTATCGAATAACTATGGTTCACGGGTGCACATAATGCCGGGTCGTCGATCCGTCTTTATACTTGATGGTCATAGTTTGGTCATATACGAAGTTACACGTGTGCGCAATATGGAATCTGTCTCCTTGTTATATGCAAGGTATGATAATGATGTCCTATGCGATCTAATTGTGACACTGCATTGAAATCCTCGGCCGGGGTTGTAACCGAGAATAAATTGTTTATGTCTCGAATAAAATGCATGTCAATTAGATTTGTGCATATGATCGAATTAATGACTTGACAAATATTCCATGGTCTTTGTTTGATCGGGACATAGTAAGACGGAGGGATTGAATTACACCGTAGCCAAAGCGACGGGTTCATTATGTTCTTAAAGCATTCACACTATCACGGGTAGCCATGACATATTGCTAGATGTCAATCGTGGCTTGTAGGACCTAAAAGATTAATCGGGACAATTAATTCTTTTGGAAGTACTAATGTGTTAGTACAAGTCTTACTACCAGCTTAGTGATGAACCTAGGGATGTCACACACCATAAACAACTAGGATGACGTGGAACAAGAGAGAAATATCTTGCAAATGTGTTTGCAATTACTACAATCGAATTGAGTCGATTTGAAATTAAATTAAATGAGATTTAATTTAATTTGTATCATAGTCACGAGCCTACTTGCATATGATGCACACGCATGCCCAAAGTCGATATATGTTAACATACCAAACAAGTTGGCTTTAGTGCAAGTGGGAGATTGTTAGTAATATTATGCCCTAAATTAACTTGTTTATTTTTAAAAAAATTATTAAAGCTTCATGCATGTGCACGAATTCGTGCACATGCGAAGCGTAATGGTCAGCGGTTGCTGACCATTATGCACGTAGCATTGATGGTCAGCAACCGCTGACCATCATGCCACAATCGTGCATGAGCGGTTGCTCATGCACGATGGTCGTGCATGAGCAACCGCTTATGCACGATCATCCATTATGGACGATCAGCAACGGTTGCTGATCGTCCATTGATCAGCAACCGTTGCTGGTCATTTTTAATATAAAAATGAACGAGGGACGAGAGAAAAATGTTGTTGAAAAACAGAGAAAAAGAGTTAGGGTGTGCATTTGTGTTTTAGAGAGAAAATGCTTTGCTGAAAACAGAGAGCAAATTGTGTGCGTGTTCTTGTGTCTTTGAGACACGAGGAAGAGAAACAATTCTCTCGTTTAGGCCGTGACTACTATGCATCAAGAATACAACGGATTCTTTCCACGTGATTGCTAGCACGATCGAAGTGGTGGATATCCGAAAATTCTCTCTTCCGTTCGACGTTCGTTGTTGGTGTGTCTGAACTAGAGGTCCGACGCTTGTGGGACTCGTATTGCAGAACATCCGAACCGACTTGTTTCAAAGCGCGCTTCAAGAGGTATTTCGTTTAACTCTCTTTTATGTTTAGATTTTTGATTAAAACGCACGAACAACGCCTAAGGAGAATCATGTGTAAAATATATTTTTGTTTCCGCTGCGTTTATTTCGTTAATTTTTCTTATACATGATTTATGAAATCCCAACATGATGGAGATGAAGAAAGTGGAGAAATTGAAAAGCCATACCTCAAGAAAGAAGATGAATTGCTTGGACTCCAGATTGGCTGGGATGAATCAGAATCCAAGGATGGATTCTTAGCAGCTAGACATAGAAGCTTAAGACACAAGGTAGATGATGTAGGCGAGTATGATAATAATGAGGATGAGGAGAAGGACGAGGAGGAGGAGTCTGATTGCATCCCGAGGCACAGAATGAAGAAACGATATCTTCTAAGGATGGAAAGTGTAGAAGGAAATGGAAACTATCGTTGCTAAAGAGAGCTGAAGAGGTAATGTTTCAGGTTTGCTCCTTCTAGGGAGAAGGAATGGAGAGTACACAACAATCAGAAGCACCAGCTAAAACTGAAGTCAAAGGACCTTCTTGAAGAAGGAAGGCCTGTTAATAAAAGAGGCGTAAGGATTATTGTAAGCATCAAATGCTGAAAGGGTAGCTCGGAAGACGGAAAGTCACTGCGATTTGAGTTAGGTGAGGATTCGCGTAAATTGTCAAAGAATGCAAGAAGAAGAAGAGCCGAGCTGCAGTTAAGTTAGCAAACTCAAGGCTCAGAGCTTATGGGAAAATAACACCCCAAGACTAAGGATCATACCAAGCACTAGAATTGCAACATGACTAGCACTCAGATTGCATCAGCATAGTAAAGAGGGATGAATCCTAACGGCAAATTTAATGTATGTGTCATCTACCAACCATTTTGTTCCATCGCTCATGAATCCCACATAGATCGTTTCGAACTCTCTTTTGTGGATAAGCCCTCCGAGAACGAAATGGAGCACACATCAAATTTGTCCTTTTTGTCCTTCTGATCATAGCACGCACTGATACCACAATATATTAAGATACAATTGCTCCAATAGCACATGCATGGGCGACATGATTTCAACGATTTGGAGATCACATATAAGTTCAGCTGACCCTGAACCACAAAAGGATGCTTAGGAATGGAAGCTTACCTGGCAGTATATAGGGTTCTAAACAATGCCCGTCTCACACCCTTGGGAATATGTAAAGACTCCATTATTTCTGTTGCAGGAAGTAGCCTTTGTCATTCTTACAGAAATGGTTGGACAAATGCCTATGCTTTAATCTCAAAAGCGGTTATATCAAATGTTTGTAAGTGTGTAACGATATCCTTGAGAATTAAAAGGAAAAAGCCAAGGCCTTGTTCACACTACCAAGATGAGTATCCTACTTAGTCCATTGCAAAATTAACAATATTAGAATCTAGCTAGAAGAACTAGTGTATTGTCAGCAATGGTCACTACAAAAGCTGTTGTATCAAATGTTTGTAAGTGTATAACAATAGCCCTGAGAATTAAAAGGAAAAAGCCAAGGCCTTGTTCACACTACCAAGACAAGTATCCTACTTTGCAAAAATAACAATATTAGAATCTAGCTAGAAGAACTAGTGTATTGCCAGCAATGGTCACTACTGGGACAACTACATTATGCAGTATTTTTACTGCTTGAAGGAATAAATACTCTCAATAAAAGCAGATAGCTCATATTTCACCAATGAACAAAATATATGATATCCATAGACAATAAAACATTTTAAGGCAGCAAATACGACATGCAAAGACCCAACACACAAATGAGTCAATGACTAAGTGGATATGGAAAATGCAGCCACTACTATCAAGCACCCAAGTTTCCAGCAAATTGTTCCAGCAATCAAACCTGCTTAACAATAATAATAATAATTATGATGATAATGATGACAACAACAACACCGATAATTCTGCAGTCGGGATATATTTTCAAAAGCAAAGTTAGAACCTAGGACTAGTTATACCCAAGTGAATTAAGGAAATCACGCCACAATTCTTTCACAAAGGCATTCCAAGAGAAGTTTATGCTCATGCTCGTGAAGGGCTGGGAGAGTTCAATCTTGCGGAATATGAAGCAGCAATGTCCTCACTTCATCGGCAGTGGAAAGTCATTACTTCCTACCTTAAATCATTTTGCTAACAACATTGTTGTTGATGAGTTGTTTTGGACTTTGGTCCTTTGAGTGGCTAGTGTTTTTATCTTAGTTGTGTTTTTCATGGCCTCCATGAGGTTCTTTCTCATAGCTTCAATTACTCGGCCTGGCGGAGACAGGGCCAGTGGCGGCGCACCGGAGAGTGCGGTGGATTGGGAGTGAAGGCGGGACAGAGATAGAGAGAGAGAGTCTCGCTCGTTGACGAGGGGAGACCCAAAATTTTTAAATATTGAAAATTTTCACACCTGTCCCAGCAGGACCCATCCACTAACGTGGCTCCATGTGTCACTCGCTGAACGGTTGCTGATGTGGCAGAGCTTGGCCACGTCGTCAGCACATCAAGGACAGCATTGGTGGGGAAGTTTTGTTAAGCGCGAATGCAGAGGTCCGGAAGGTCGACTTTATGAAGATTAAGAATCCTTAAGTTTTATCTTCCCTCTTCACACTTTATGAAGATCAAGATTCCCATTCTTCACGGTTCAATTGTAAAAACCAAGATTTGCTCCCACTCTAGCCATCCCATACCCAAGGCTCTTTCATTTGAATACACTACATGTCTACCAATCGGACCATGTTGTGCAGTTAAATATCATACTGAAAAAGGAAATTAGAACATGATACAATTTACCTCAAACTGTGTCCCAACAAAGGTACAAATTGAGTGTTAACTAATGATTTGACGACCAATGTGACAATCACCACTTGAGAGACATACTTAATGCCATAAATCAATCACAACAAAAGAAGCAAATTCTGTCGTAGATACTCGATTGATTCCATCAATCTCGCACTAGACTACTCTTTTTTTCCCGAATAAGGATACAAACTTCCTCTTCCAACCTCCATCGAGCTCCTTTTACAACTCATGATGCAGCACAAGATACATTAATCAAAGTCCACCATAAAAAAAATGGAGTTTCATACTAAATACTAAACACAATAACTAATATTTTCAGCAACTTCGACGAAGGGGTTAATGAACAACATATTGCTCTACCTTGCATAGCATTCCATATGAAACTTTCTAGGAGAAAATTGAGAATTGACTTAAAGTTGAGAGCTTTTTAGAGTTCATTTATTTCACGAAAAAAACATTTTTCTCATTTTCAGGTGTTTGATTAGTTTAGGAAAATGTTTTCCTAGTAAAAGGAAAATGTTTTTCCTACCAAAACTAAAATTCGGTAAAATGATTTTCTCTTAAAAAAACTGAAAAAAAAAAATATGACTCGATATCAACACTTCAACTCGAAACTTTATACTTGGACATGGAAATCACAACGTTAGTTCTTAGGTCTTCATGTTTAGGAATAAATTTCCAATGGCCAAACCTAAGTCCATCAAGGCCGGGCCCAAACCTTTGGTGCCCATTCTTGAATTTCCAGCCCTTGAGCTCACGTCTATAAAGGTCGTGCTTGAGGTACCAATGCTCAAGCTCTAGTTCTAACCCTCAAGTGCAGGTCCACAAAGGCTTTGCACACATCCTTGACACTTGGGTTCATTCCTTGTTAATAAAACATTTGTTCTAATAAAGATAGTTTTAAAAAATAGAATTTGAGCTCAGGCATTGAGTGACCTCTCAGCCTTCGACATCAAAGCTCAATGCCTAAGGCTAGCAAGCTCAAGTCTCATTAGATCGAGCATTGGGTGAGCTTGTGGCCTTTGGGGCTTGCTTGAGGCTAGCAAGGCTTGAGCTCGCTGGAATTTGATGACCTTGAGCCCTGTTAGCCTTAGGCAATACTTGAGTTCACTTGTAGTGTCGCCAATTGCTAATGAAGAAGCAAAAAGAAAGTTGGAATTTGATGAGCTTGAGCCATGTTGGCCTTGGGCAATACTTAAGTTCGCTTGTAGTCAGTCGCCAATTGTTAATGAAAAAGCAAAAAGAAAAAATTATTTAAAAATATGATTTTTTTATAATTTTTCCCATTACATGAAAATATTTTCTAGAGTTTTTTTTTTTCAGGTTTCCTATAAATATTAGAAAATAAAGTAATTTTCCTATAAAATGACTTTCTAAAAAAATGTTTTTCAGAAATGGTGCATTTTCAAGAAAAAAATGGGTCCTCATATGACGAAAAAACAATTATAGGATAGAAATGGGAATGGACTTAAAAGATTAAGATTTTTATGGGATAAAAAGTTCAGATCAAATTGAGAGCGAATTTTAAGTCGAAGGTCTTTTTTAGGGTATTAAAAATATTAGGGAGAATATCCGGAACCGTCCCCACCATCAGACGTATCCAGAACCGTCCCTGTCAGACGTGTCTTAACTTAACGTGAAACCCCAGTGATGTTGTCGCGGAGCGTGGCAACGTCCTTGTTCGGGGGATCAAGACTCTTAAAAAGTCGTCCTCAAAAAGGACGGTCGTCGCATCAAACGTAGTTTTCACGGGGGAAATCTCGCTGCCGATTCGAAGGAGACCCGGCTTTTTGGGTTCTACTCTGGCCACGTGACGTCGAGGTGAAAGTCAAGTCGCTCGCAAAGGGAAAAGCCTTCGTGTCGAAGGAAGGGGGTCACGGAATTGTCAAAACCGTCTCACGCACCCACCGCGAAACTTCTTAACAATGAAAGAGCCGACATTTATCCCCCCCTCCAACTGCAAAACCCTTCCTTCGTGATGTCCGCTAATTATGATCCATCGCTAAAGCCCCTTTCGACCAAATAGAAAATAATAAAAACTATAATTCTCGCCTTTCTTGTTTCCGTGCTGGTCAACCTCGTCGAGGTGAAATTCCAGGGGAAACCCACGTCCCCTTTCGACACCCACGTCATGATGCTCGCAGCGTCACCGTCGGTAGCTTTCTTTGCATCGTTGTTGCTCCCGGGCCCCTTTCACTGTTTCCCCTATCTCTCGTTATTTATGTTGCTTTCCGTGGTCCTCTTGCATCGTCTCGCTCGAAACCTTCACATGTGGGTTCAACATGAGATTGTATCCATTTTTGTCCCCATGTTCCGTTCTTGCCGACTACATGGTGTAAAAGCAACCCCGCCGCCTTTGCCTCGTACCAACATGGACGTGCGCTCATTGGTGCGTGTTGACACGGCCAAAGATGTGCTTGGGGGGGGGGGGGTACCCACGACTGGCACAACCCCAGAAAAGATAACACGACTAGTGAAGAAACCTGACAACGTTGCGCTTGACAACCAATAACAGCAACAGCAGGAGCTTATGGTTTTGCTTTTTTAGAGTCGCATTGTATTTTCGAAATACAATTAATTGTTAGAATGGACAGCTTTAGAGAAAGCTGACATTGAAATTCATTCCAATTAAATACTCTGCGTGTCTGCAAAGTGGACCATATCGTGGAGTAAATATCACACTGAAAAAATAAACTAGAACATGGTACATGTTGCCTGGAACTTTTTCCCAAGAATGGTATGAAACACAAGTTTTTTGTTGTATCCTTTCTCGATCGATTCTACCAAAATATTG
Source organism: Eucalyptus lansdowneana (assembly GCA_017140395.1). NCBI lineage: Eukaryota > Viridiplantae > Streptophyta > Magnoliopsida > Myrtales > Myrtaceae > Eucalyptus > Eucalyptus lansdowneana. Next base: position 17,594,149 of record CM029490.1, on the reverse strand, counting down.
CACCTTTAATGACACATTATTGTTGAACTGCCTGCTCTTTTTTCTGGGAAAATTTTCCAAAAAATCATAAACCTATTACACTTCTGTCAATTCAATCCTTAAACATTTTTCACTTCTTGTCGATTCGAGTCAATTCGCCAATTTTGGCTAAAAAATGCTGATGTGATATTTGGTGGTGCCACGTAGGACCTGGGGCCGACATGGACAATTTTAATAATATTTTAATATTTTTTTGAATTTTTTTGAATTTTCATTACTTTTTTCTATTTTTCCTTTTTTTTTTCTTTTCTTCCTTTTCTTTTTGGCTTTTTTATTTCCTTTTTTGGTGGCCGGCCACCGGCCACAGGCAACGATTGACCACCGACCACGGCCCGGCCGCTGGCCTCCCCGCACAAAGCGAGGCTCGGCCCGGGTGAGGGAGCCCTTGCTCAAGTGCGGCTCGGCGAGGGTTGCTTGGGTGAGGCCGACCCTCCCCCAGGCCAGGCCGGCCTTGCCAGGCATCGGCCAAGTGACGGCGATGTCGAGTGAGGCCGCCTTGGCCTAGGCAAGGGCCAACCTCGCCAGATCTGGGGAGGGGAGCCCTCATTGGGGCTCGCCCTTGCCCAGGTGAGTGTCGGCCTCGCCCATACCAGATCTGGCGAGGCCGGCCCTTGCCCCTAATCGGCCGATGCTTGGGCAAGGGCTCCCCTCGTCGAGGCTCCTTCTCGCTTGGCCGAGCCTCGCCTGTGGCGAGCGAGGCCGGCCCGGCTGGTTGTGGCGGTGGCCGGCCATCGGAAAAGGGAAGAAAAAAAGCCAAAAAGAAAAAAAGAAAAAAATATTAAAATATTATTAAAAATTGTCCACGTTAGCGCTGATGGTCCTATGTGGCACCACCAGCGTCCATGTTAGCATTTTCCAGCCAAAATTAGCCAAATGGACTGAACCGGCAAAAAGTGAAAAAGGTTTAGGACTGAATTGACAAAATTAAAAGGTTTATGATTGAATTGGCAGAAGTATAATAGGTTTAGGACTTTTTGGACAATTTTCCCATTTTTCCCCATAAAGGATACAATCTTCCTCTTCCAACCTCCACTTGACTCCTTTTACATCTCATGCAGCAAACGGTGATTCAATCAAAGGTACACCATAAAAAAGTGGAGTTTCCCACTAAATGCTAAAAACAATAACTAATATTTTCAGCAATAGAACTTTTTCGTGACCTTTAAATTGAAGGCATTAATGAACAATGTATTGCTCTAAGTTGCATAGCATCCTTGATGAAACTAAGTTGTAGTCATCGTTGTTATGTCAATCATTAGTCATCACTCTTATGTCAATCATGAAACAATGTTAAGATACCATGAATATGACACATTGAGGCAGATTGATAGGTAAATACATGACAAGCCGCAAACACGCAAAAAAGGTGGGTTACAAGAGTTTTTCCTAATTGATCATAAATAAAGATCGTGCAAGGATTGCCGTTCAATAAGTACAAGTGATCAATAGAATGCATACTCTGTGTCAGAAAGATGCTTTACATTCTCATGACGTAATCCATTTTGCTACGGGATTATTCCAATAAGAACAAATCTATTATTGGGCTTCTACTCTATCGTCACTCTTTGCGAGGTTCATGGGCTAGTCAACATTGTATCCTCTTAGGATCGTGAGATGATACACCAACTACTGCAACCCAAATGTTAAAAATTATCTCATGTCCGACAAATTAGATAATCTACTAAAATGAAATAGGCTATTTGAAAGGAATAATGGTAATGTGAAAATACTTTATAAGCAATGAATTAACTACTAGCATTTGGCCCAGTGGCCACCCTTCTAACATGAAAGAGGGAGGTGGGGGGTTTGAATCTCCACCTTCTCAAGGAGAGTTGGGGTGAGGATGAATTAAGTTTCAAGCGTGGGTTTCGACTTCCACGCCCTGCAAGGAGGCAGGGCAAAAGTCTAAGAGTAAGAATTAGAATAGGAGAAGAGTAGGACCGACAAAAAAAAAAATCAATAAAATTGATTTTTTTTGTTTTTGTTGAGACTTTAAAAACTATTCTCTTTTAAAACTAAATGCCAAATCCTAGAGAGAATTTTGGAACTCTTAATGCAAAAACAAACACCGAGAGCATAAAACAAATCAAGGAAACAGAAAGCTAGATGCTCCCATCCAGCTCCACCTCATCTACATCATAGGTTCATCTTCAGCAAGTTATAACGCATTCAGTAAAGCAGGAAAAAAGGATGTTCCATCTTGGCAAGCCTAGAAAACTATTGGAAGTACTCTTAACCTGTGAAAGAAACTGTATTGACTACAGGTTGAAGACAATCCTCCACCAGAGGATCTTCAATGACTCTACATGCTCCACCAAGAGACACAATTAGGCGTCCTTTATGGGCATGGAGTTGTTGAATAACTGACTGTGATTTGCTGTTAACATTGACAACTTCAGCTTTAGAACAAATAAAGACTTCATGGATGCGAGTAAACTCGTTCGACAGAAAGCTAACCTGAAGCATCATGAGTAGCAATCACTACAATGGGAAGACTCATCCACTAGAGCCAGAGGACCATGTTTCATTTCACCAGCAAGTATTCCTTCACTGTGCATCAATGCCACTTCCTTCACTATTAAAGAACCTTCCAAAGCTATAACATAATTGTATCTTCTGCCAAACATCATAAGTGACTGCTCTACAATCGGTAGCTTAGCAAGATCTTCCATTTCCTGGTCACTAAGCTTCAGCACCTCTCTGGATATAATGCTTCATACAAAAAATTCTTTGAACATAAGTTTAGATGAAAAGGCAGATACAACTTAGAAGTTCAGAAATTGTTAGGGTGAGATAGGGATTGACATATACCTGATAGGTTAAAATGACAATCAATTATTGCATTCTCTTCTAGTTGTACTCGGAAGCTTTCCGCTTAGTCTCGCCACAATTTGATGTGGCTTAACCCACTTCAATAGTTGAATGAATTTGTATTTATTATGCTGCAACGACAAGCTAGAAAATACATCGGATTGGGAACGAAGGCGAGAGAGAGCCAATTTTGGAAAGAAGAAGAGAGAAGACGAGAGGGAGACCAAAATTTTGAAATATAGAGAGTATAGATCTGTACCGGTGGGACATGGCTCCATGTGTCACTCACCGAGTGGAGAGGGATTATGCTGATATGGTGGAGTGCGGCCATGCCCTCAATCACAAGATCACAAGGTGAGGCAAGAGGCTAATGTGGGAGGCTAAGTGGTCGTCTCCCTATACTGTTCTATGAAACAAAATGAGTGAACAGTACTAAAGAACTCACATTTTATTGCTGGTAACCCAAGCGAATTAGAGAAATCACAGCTCAATTCTTTCACAAAAGTCTTTTTTTTTTTTTTTTTGCTTTTGAACCAGGTACATAATTCTACATGCATAAGAAAAGAGAAATAGATTCAACTAATTGCACCCACCTGTTTTTTAGTCCAAAGAGGCTAGGCCGTATTATCGAAGCTTTGAGAAAGATGGAGCTGAACCCTTTGAGACCATGGAAAACACAACCAAGATAAGAACACAAGCCACTCTTTTCCTTATGAAAAGCCCTCAACTTTTGATCTTGTTCTAATTGTACCTTAAAACGTTTTTTTCTTATAAAAAAATCACCAACTTTATATTCATTCCTATAAAAATTCATAAACTTTTACTTGAATCCATAATTGCTACCATTAACCCTCCATCCAATTGCCCTTAATGACGCTACCTTTCACGTTATTGCTATATTTTTTTTCCTAAAAGAGATGAATTTTCATATCAGCCTGAATGGCGTCTTATTGCATATTGTACTTGGGCAAAAATTAGACAAATTTAGGCTGACTTTCTTTAATTGTTCATACTATTAAGAGTCTTTCTTCCATCTCATGAGGGATCTTCAATTTTAGGCTCGATCTTCAATCTCTCGTGCTTGGGAGTCTTCAATCTCTTGCGGTCGAGGAACCCATGTTGGAGAAGCTCCCTTCGAATAATTCGCTCAAGAATTTTAGACCAAGGGTCAATGGAGATAGATTTATAAAACAAAAAAGATAAGGAGAAAGTTGAGATTGGGCTTAAAGATTTTAGGGTAGAATTGGGAGTGGACTTAAAGTTGGATGACTTTTATGGGACAAAAGATCATTTCAGGATATTAATCCTATTGGAGAAAATTTTCGGATCAGTTTCGGCGAGGCGAGCTTCACGTGTCCGCAGTCCGCCCGCCGTGAGAGCGAGTATGCCGACGTAGGGCGTGACGACGTGCTCATTCGCGGGATCGTAAGGCGCTTTAAATGCGCTCTCAAAAGGGAATGCCGCTGTCGCTCGTCAACGGGGTTTTGTCAGACCAAAGAAACGACAGAACGTGGGGAGGGTCGTCCAGTTCCCAAGCAACAACCCAGAAACTGCCTGGCCTTCCTAGACTTCGACTTTAAAATCCCCGAGTTCTGCTTCCCACTCTAGCCATCTTTTTCTCCAATCATTTCGATAATCATCCTCTCCATAGGATTCCGGATCCTCAAGAAGCTGACCCCAATGCCGACCACCCGTCGTCCCGACACAAACGTCCAAGGTTCCCTCGCCTTCACTTACCCCCACGCCCTTCTCGCCTCCCTTGTTTCCGTGCTTGTCAACTTCGTCGACGTGAAATTCGAAGGGAAACGCGAGTCCCCATTCGAGACCCACCCTTTTGGCACCTCCCTTGCCATCTTCTGTCTTTTGTTCTACAGCGCACTGGCGCTCCTCACTCATCCGTCGTTGGCTCCCGCTTGCTGTGCCCAACCGTTCCACATCCTCATGATGCTCGCCGCCACGCTCTTAGTGGCGTCCCTCGCATCGTTGTTGGTCCCGGGCCCCTTTCAATCATTACCCTATCTCTTGTCATTCGTGTTGCTTGTCGTGATCCTCTTGCGCCGTCTCGCTCGAAACCTTTACGTAAGGGTTCACCACAAGACTGTATCTATTTTTGTCCAGGTATTCCGTCCTCGCCGACTGGTGGCCCCACCGCTCTTGCCTTGTACAGTCATGGATGCGTGAGCTTTGTGCCGGAATCAGGAATCGGTCCAGGTTGGCATGGCCCCAGATGTCCTAGAGGGTGCCCACCCCAGGCACATCCCCGGAAAATGTCACAGGAGTAGGGAAGAAAAATAACAACATTGCGTTCGACAACCGTTAACAGAGACAGTAGGAGCTTATGGTTTTGCTTTTGTTGGTGTCTAGCGAGAGTCGCATTGAATAACAGTGACGATAGGAGTTTATGATTTTCCTTTAGTTGGTATCTAGCAAGAGTCACATTATATGTTCCACTTATGATTAATTGATAAAATGAACTGGTCTAGAGCAAGTTGATATTGAAATTCTTTCCATTTGGATACACAGGCCTATGTGAGTCAACAAATTGGACCATATCAGGAGTTAAATACCACACTAAAAAAGAAAATCAAAACGCAATACAATTTACCTCAGACTATTTCCCAAGAAATGTACAAATTAGGAGTTAACTAATAGTTGGACAACCGACGCGACAATCACCACTCGAGAGACCTACGTAATGCCCAAAACCCGTCACAGCTAAAGAAGCAAATCACATCTCAGATACTCGATCGATCCTATTTTCCCGAATAAGGATACAATCTTCCTCTTCCAACCTCCACCGGACTCCTTTTACATCTCATGATGCAGCAAAAGATATTTTAATCAAAGTCCATCATAAAAAGAAAAATGGAATTCCCCACTAAATGCTAAATAAGATAACTAATATTTTCAGCAATAGAACTTTTTTGTGACCATTAAGATGGAGGCAATAATGAGCAAAATATTACTCTAAGTTGCATAGCATCCCAAATGACACTGTTCTTGAAGTCATGTCCATCATGAAACAATGGTCATGTACCATGAGTGCGACACTTCGAGGCAAATTGACTAGTAATTTAATTGCATAACGAGCCAGGAATGCACAAAAAAGTGGGGAAAAGTGCCAAAAAAGTCCTAAACCTTTTGCCTTTGTGCCGATTTAGTCCTAAACCTTTTTTTGGTGCTGATTCAATCCTAAACCTTTTTAAGTAGTGCCAATTCAGTTATTTCCGGCCAATTTTGGCCGGATCTTGCTTGACCGGACGTCGGCCGGCTGACGTGGCCGGATCGACGCCGACGTGGCCCCGATCGGCGCCGACGTGGATAACATTTAATAATATTTTAATATTTTTTATTTTTTAAAAAAATATTTTAAATACTTTATTTTTATTTATTTTTATTTTTTTTGTCTTTTTCCTCCAGCCGGTCGCCAAGGTCCGGCGACCGGCCGAGGCGACCTCCGCGAGGGCGAGGCCGACCTCGCCGGATCCGGCGAGGTCGAGCCTCGCCGGCCATGGGTGAGGCTCGCCTCGCCACTCACCCTCGCCGGATCTGGCGAGGTGAGCCTCGCCCATGGCCTTATCTGGCGAGGTCGGGCGAGGTCGAGCCTCGCCTGTCACACCCCGAACCCTGAGCGCGCGCACATCCCACTGCGGTCGATCAAATATGCGACATCCCTGGATACGTCGCCGACCCATTCATTTTATTACGCATGCGGAAGTGAAACAAATCCCCTGACAACATTTAACTTGGGATAGAAAAGCAGGCAATCAATCATAATACCAAACACTCATTTACAAACACATAGGTTTAAATACAACTCTGGACTGTCTACAAAGTAGACCGGCTCGACAAAAAGGGGAACTATTCTAAAACCAACTAGCAGGACACGTTCACCGATACTTCAGTCTCCACTTTTCCAGACTTAGGACTTCGGGTCCTCCACGACCGCCATCTAGGGACCTAAAATTTTAATCCCACAACCGGGATGAGACGATGTCTCAGCAAGTTCAACCCCCAAAACCCCTATTAGAAAGAAAATACGCCCAAGGGTGGCCAAGCCACATTACACAGAGAACTTACCTCGCCTCAGTTCCTTCCTGCAGGTTAGCACAATTCAAATCACCCAATCACAGATAGTAATAGGAACTCAAACAATTGGAACGCCATCACTTTCATATAATCACAATCGCACTTAGCACGCATTCAAATTATTATTTACTGCCACACAAAGGCATAGCCTACTCGCAATTCGGCTATCTACTGGCATATAGCCAGGCATCGCCTCCCCACCTTGGAGCGCGGCTTCGTCAGTACATCGACGGCGTTCCCGAAGGAGCATGGGCCCAGAATCAACTGCGACCCGCATCCACCGCGTGGGCATTCCATATAGGGGCAAGTCCGGCTCAACAGCCCAAAACGATTCCTCTTAGTTATCACACAGCCAGAGCATACTCGGCCCCAGGACACTTTATATTTCAATCAATGCTTCCACTTAAAATAGTGATCCCGGCCATTTTTCTCCATATTAAAAATATTCCAAAAATTACTCATGTGTGTGGGGACACGCTAATTTCTAATCAAAAGCCAATATCTCACTTTTTTCAAACCCCACTATTTAATATAATAATTAAAATCTAATTTTTGCATCAAAACCCGACACTTGGGTTTTTATGAATAAAATCCATATTTATCGCAATCAACACTCAATTTGCCACAATCAATAATCAAATTCAAATTCTAAATGCACAGCAGCGATTAGCACGAAATTCTGAGAATTTAGGGTTCCAACATAATTTTTCGGAATTTATTAAATGATTAAATTTATTCCGAAAATTAATTAAATAATGATATCCATATTTTTCACAACCCACACTCAATTTATAATATCCAATCATCAATTTCAAAATCTAACTACACAGCAACGATCTACACGAAATTTCGAGAATTTAGGGTCTTGATAAAATTTTCGAATTTAATAAGTAATTAAATTTATTCCGAAAATAATTAAATAATAATATTTTATTAATTTCGAATAAAATAAATTATTAAATTATTTAATAATTTCGAGACATTTAAATAAATCAAAAGTAAATTCATTTATGTCAAATCAATGCTTATTTTAAATAAACCTACTTACCATTAATTAAGCACACTTTAAATTAAACCACCACCTTAATCAAATCTACTCTTAAATAACCTAAACTAACAACCTAATAATAATTAACATAGATTAAACCTCCCTCAGCATAATTAACCCTCTAAGCGAGGTTTAGTGAGTTAAACTCACAGGATTAGCAAGCCGAGCAGACCAAAACGACGAGGACGACGCGAGGATCAACTTTCCTCAAGGCAGGCCGAGCATCCGGGCTCGGGAAGGCAGCCAAAACGGGCCAAGAAGGGGCTGAGAAACCCATTTTCTGCAGCTACTGGTTGAGGCCGACGGAGGCTACTCGACGGCAGTTCGGGCGCGAGGAACGGTGAAGGAGCTGAACCGGGCTTAGGCGGGGCTTTACGGTGGCCGGAGGTGGGCTGGACGGCTCCGACGAAGCTCCACCAGATCTAAAATGGCTGCTGGAACTTGGCTGAAGCAGGGACGACGGCGACAAGAGGTGGAGACGTGTGAGCAGCGCGAGGCAAACATGCGGCAACGGCGATGGCGACGATGGCGTGCGGGCAACGACGGCGACGAGCGGCCGAGCAAGTGGTGAAGGGACGTGCGGCGTGTGGCTGGCGCGGGCGAGGCAGTGTCGGGCAGGACGGCGAGGTGAGGCGCGCGCGCGGGCACGGGGTGTCGCGCAGTCGCGCGAGGCGGCGACGGCACCGACGCGACGAGCGGGCAAGCGGAGGGCGGCCGGTCGGGCGTGCGGCTGGCTTGGTCCGGTCACAGCTCTCCCTCCCCCCTTTTCTCTCCCTCTCTCTTTCTTCCCAAGGTTGAAGATGAAATGGTGGGACCTCCTCACTTTTTGAGGACTAATTAGCACTTGCCACTTGTCAAGCTCTCCTTCAATATGGCCCAACCACCATGACATCACATGATGTCATACTCCACAATCCCAAATCTTCCATAACCTTTCTCCAATGGGTCCATTTTATTTTTCCGCCGGGACATGAAACTTTGTACATCAATTCCTTCAATTCCAATCAATTCTCTCCCAATTGAGTTCAATCGAAGTCTATAAAATTAATTCAATGTCACCACACTTCAATTCACATCTTCACATGTCCATAGAATCAACTTAAGTCCCAAAAAGTACGACCAAAAGTGGGTCTAATAATTTCTCGAGCCAAATTAGCCATTCTCTGATTACTTTGCTGAAAAATTCGGCTTGCATGAAAAATCTTCCGAAAATTAGTCAATGTTTCTAAAATGATTTGTGACACACTCAGACTTCCAATTTCTAAATTCGATCTCAATTCCACGGTTAATTTCACTTTGGCACGATACTAGCGCGGCCCAACCTACCAGGTAGCCTTTAGAAATCTTCATACATTTGACCTATGGTTGATCATCTCAAGCCACAATGTACATCTTTGAAACATTGACGACTTTCAGTTGTCGGGGTAATCTCAAGGTTTCAAATACGAACACAGGGTACCCAATCGATAGAAAAGTCGGTCCAGTGCCGATCGACAAGAATTGTGCGATCTGGCGGAATCACCCACAACTGATCACAAGCCTCTGTCGAGTCGTCCTATCTCTGATCTCTAATCGATTTTTAATTGTGCCGTAATGACCCTTGCAGATTAGCTCGGTCGAAAGATCGCTTTCTGGTCAAATTCTCGAGTCTGATGCATTAGAATTTCTTAACGACTTCACCCGATAAACTAGTTTTCATATGAGTGGCCGACTCAAGGAAAAGAACTATATGCGTGCCAACGAAATGCCTGTCTCTCAAGAAGTTGAATCTGCTTCTTGAGTTTATCTATTTCTGGCTTTGGACTTTCAAGGAAGTGGTACCCAAGATGTTGTCCTGATTCCAAGGCATGAAGCCTTTTCTGGAATTCAGAAAGTATCTTCTTGGTACCTTCATCATATCTTCGGAGATCTTGTTGCACATTTCCGATTTTGGAATCAATGACCTTGAAGGCATTGTTTTGTGCTAACGATGAGTCTCGATTGCCGATTAGAACGGCTTCAGCAGATGGAGTTTTTTCTTCGTCTTCCCTGTTCATCCACATCTGTGGGAGTAGGAATTTTAGGAAGATGACGGTATCTACCATGCGGATCAATAAACTCTTATGTAGCAGGAAATGAGAGTTTAGAACTTTCCTTGACAAGAGGGGGAAAGTCAGTATCCTGGAACATGGCAATAGAAGAAGTGGGTGGTGCTTCTGCTGGGATTTCCAGCGGGTAAGAATGTTTCTTGGCCCATTTGAGGATCGGCTTATAGAATGGAGAGAGGGCTTGCTTTTTCTGAGGAGGAGAAGGTGGTGGTGATTTTGGTGGATCTGGTAGAGTTTGGGACTTGGTACTGGACTCTGGTGGTGGAGGTGGTGCATAAGAGACCATAAACTGGTATTTACCACACTCACCAAGAGTATCTACGGAGGAATCTCCGTCTAAGTATCTTTGGTATACCTTATCCTTGGGCTTTTTCCGTCGAGGAGGAGATCTTGCAAAAGGATCTACCTCGTCTGGAGAATTTGTACAGTAGGAACACTGGCAAAAAGGATCCCAAAAACAATAACCATATTTGTCTTTATAGTAATGAACAGGATGCCCATCACTATTGAAGTGTCGAATATGCCTTTTAGGGTCTGGTTCAGAAATGGATTCTGGAACACATGGCTCAATTGTGAAGATGGTTTGAAAGATAGAAGGAGCTTCTTCCTTTTCTTTGCCAAATTTGATGGAAACAGTTCCGTCTTTTTTGCGTACAAATTCAGAGTCCGTGGACTGGAAAGGCTTGTTATGTTGATGCAGTTTTTCGTAATTGGTGATCCAAGTCTCTGGAAGGAGCTTGGCCAAAGTATCCTTTGGGATTTGTCTGGGAACATGGATGCATGACGCCTGGTCATTATGCATGGAGATGAACAACGCATCTTCATTCCCATTGTTGAAGTTGAGATCGAGGGCATGATTCTGCACTCGGTAAACCATCTGATAATGTAAAGTTGCGGTTACAGATTCAGCAGTTTGAGGGGCTCCAGTGAGCTGAACTTGTACTTTCAGAAAAGAAAGTAGTTGCGGGTCTGATAGAGCGATGTTGAAGTTTGGATACAGAGTCACAAAGACTGTTTCAGCATTCAAGGTAGTTTGAACAGTACCGATGCAAGCATGCTGGTATTGTAAAAACCTGGTATCTAACAAGGCAATTCTTGCCACTACTGGCAAACCTTTACGACCATGGAAGGTGAGAGCAAGACGAACAGCTCCATAGTGGACATGAGAATATCCCTGCTGGACCCCTTACATCCGATACTTCAATTCTGCTTCAGGAGATACTTTCTCCACGAATGTCAGAACCACACCAGTCACTGTCCAGTTTTTCCCTCAGTGTTCTTTAACCACAAAATTTTTTGGATCAAGCCTTCCCAATAAAGATTTGATAATTGGGTGGGACATCATGACTCAAATCTCTCAACTTCGAATTATTCCTGGAAAAGGTCTTAGATTCAAAGATCAATTCTCTGAATTTGTTAATATTCAGAGACTCTTTTCCATTGAGATGAGTTTACTAGATCCAATCATGCAAAAGTTGCTTGAATCCTGTTCAGAATCCCATTCAGAATTTGCCCAGAAATGTTCTCATCCTTTATGGGAAAATCCTGAGTTCTTTGTTCGCCTTCCCTTCAAAAAGAACGAAGATATCAATCCCACCAAGGCAAGTCATATGGGAATGAACCCAGAACACTTGGCTCTAGCCCAAAGGGAATGCTCAGAATTATTACAGCAAGGCCTTATTGAAATCTCAAATTCTCAATGGGCTTGTGAAGCTTTTTATGTAAATAAACGTGCTGAGCAAAACAGAGGAAAAATGAGATTGGTAATCAATTATCAACCTCTCAACCTCTTTCTCCAAGATGACAAATTCCCTTTACCATCCAGAGATTCTCTCTTTGCTGGTTTAACCAAAGCCCACATTTATTCCAAATTCGACCTCAAAGCCGGATTTTGGCAATTGGGTATTCATCCTGAAGACAGATCCAAGACAGGATTCTGTATCCCAAACCAGCACTTCCAGTGGAAAGTTCTTCCTTTTGGATTAAAGGTAATACCATCCCTTTTCCAAAAGGCCATGTGTCGTATTTTCCAACCAATATTGTCAAGTGCAGCTATATATATCGACGACATTCTGCTCTACAGTCCTGATGGAAAATCACACTGTCAACTCTTTGAACGGTTCTCAGAAATAGTGAGAAAGCATGGCATTATGCTCTCTCAACGAAAGATGAATATCGCCCAGACAGAAATTGAATTTCTTGGTATGCACCTCAATAAGGGTACATACTATCCAGGGCCACATATTGCTCAAGAGCTATTGAAGTTTCCTGAAGATAACTTCACAACAAAACAAGTTCAGCAATTTCTGGGGATAATCAATTATCTAAGAGATTTTGTCCCCAATATTGCAAAGCTTCTGAGTCCTTTGCAAACCATGCTAAAGAAGAATTCCCCACCTTGGGGAAAAATTCAGACCAAAGCAGTTGCTGAACTTAAGGAGATTATGCAGAATCTCCCACCACTACAAATACCATCAACAGGTAAAAGAATTCTTCAAACTGACGCCAGTGATGAATACTGGGCAGCCGTTCTATTCGAAGAAATTGATGGTAAGAAACATCTCTGTGCCTACAAAAGTGGAAAGTTTTCTCAATCCGAAATGCATTACCATTCCACTTTTAAAGAAATCCTAGCAGTTAAAAATGGAATCAAGAAGTTTGAATTTCATCTCATCGGCCATCACTTTCTGGTAGAATTAGATATGGCATCTTTTCCTTAGATGACCAAATTCAAATAAAAGCAGATTCCAAACCCCCAACTGCTTCGATGGGCTGAATGGTTTTCAAAATATTCTTTTGAAACCAAGCATATTCCTGGAAAAAAGAATGTACTTGCTGACTTTTTGTCAAGACCCAAAGCACCAGCTGAAATCAACATGTACATCAAGAGACCTGCGTTCCATATGCTCAATCATGGTGTAAAGTATAAGATTGAGAAGATCAAAGATTTGCCAAGCTGGAAATTTCCTGAGGAGATTATTCATCAAATCCAGAACGACAGTCTTACTGAGAACTTGGAAAACCTCATGTGGCAATCCCACACAGACCTATTCAGATTCAATGGAGGTTCGATTCTTTATCCTTTCGGGTTAAATTTAAATTATCCTTTCAGTCATCCTCTTATCTGGAAAGAAGATGATTTCCCTGATCAGCTCAAAACGCTGTTATGGTACTTAACCAATAAGTACCTAATAGCCATTGAAATCCCCACCAGAAGATTCATTGCTAACCTCACCAGGATATTCATGCTCGGGAGAAACATCGAAAAAGAATGTGATAGAAATCTTTTAGATTTTCTAAATTGGTTCTATCATCCTACATGTTGGCGACAAGACCTAGAAAGAGAACTGAGAACCATGACACAAAATCCTGAAGTCCACACCATCCTGTTTTTCAGACGTCCATGGAATTTTTGTAGAAATAATGGTATTATCTTGGATAGGCCACTTGAAATAGGAACCACATCCTATAAACCCCACTTGAACAGCCGAGAAGCTCGAATTCACAAATCTTAACCAAGATCTGTCAGATTCTGTGAAAACGAGTATCGAGAACTCTAGAGAATCCTATGCCAAGAAAACAAGACCATTCCCGAAGATGTCTGGAATAATGCACCCACTACGTGGGATCATTATGACCTAGCACCAGAGGCTAAGGAAGCACTTGATCAATGCAGACAAGCTGCATCGTCCCAAGAGCATGAGATGACAAGCGAAGACGACATTGTCCAGTCTACTCAAGACCCCTATGCGCGCTTTGGAGGTCCTCTGTCCCAAGATCCCTACGAACAGGGACCTTCGTCCTCATTCTAGAATATGGACACATCGTACTATGCTCAGACATCAAACTGGCCCCAGCCAAGCTTTCCTGACAACACTACTGACGAAAACACAGACTGGGCAGCAGAAGAAGCATCCCATTGGGCTCATGAAGCATCCTCATCAGGAAGGCTGAACCAGATCCTTTCACCTCAAGATCTTGAAGCCCTCCAGCAGAAATACGAGGCACACCTCCTAGAAGACAGTTCAGATGACGACTCAGTATGCAGCTATAATGCACGCGACGGACGAGACCGTTGAGTCCGTACAATTTCACTGTAGCAAAGTACTGTTCACTTTTACTGTAAAATAGAATTGGAAAATCGGGATGTCACATCGCCAGCCCTTGCCGGCCATGGGCGAGGCTCGCCTCGCCACTCGCCCTTGCCGAATCTGGCAAGGCGAGCCTCGCCCATGGCCTGATCTGGCGAGGTCGGGCGAGGCTTGCCCTCGATGGATCTGGTGAGGGCCGGTGAGGCTCAACCTCGCCAGATCCGGCGAGGGCGAGCCTCGCCCATGGCCTAATCCATGGTCGCCTTGCTAGATCAGGCCATGGGCGAGGCTCGCCCTCGTCGGATCTGGCGAGGTCGAGCCTCGCTGGCCCTCACTGGCCATGGGCGAGGCTCGCTCATGGCCAGCGAGGCTCGACCTCGCCAGATCCAGTGAGGTCGGCCTCGCCCTCGCTGGAGGTTGCCTCCGGTTGGTCGCCGGACCTCGGCGACCGGGCTGGAGGAAAAAGACAAAAATAAAAAAAATATTTAAAATATTTTTTAAAAAATAATAAAAATATTATTAAATATTATCCACGTCGGCGCCGATCAGGCCACGTCGGCCCGGCCGGCGTCCAATCAGCAAGATCCAACCAAAATTGGCCGGAAATGACTGAATTGGCACAACTTAAAAAGGTTTAGGACCGAATCGGCACCAAAAAAAAGTTTAGTACTAAATCGGCACAAAGGCAAAAAGTTCAAGACTTTTTTGGCAATTTTCCCCAAAAATTGGGTTGCAACAATTTTCCTAATTGATCATAAATAAAGATCTCGCGGGGGGCTGCCATTCAATCAAGTACAAATGATCAACAGAATGTAGATTTTATGTCGATTTTATGTCGAAAAGATGCTTTACATTCTCATAACATTATCCATTTCATTGCCGGGTAAACATAATCAGAAGAAATCTATTAGTGGGCTTCTACTCTGTTGTCATGCTCTTTGTGAGGTTCCTAGGTTGGTCGACATTGTATCCTCTTAGAACTGTGAGATGATATGCCAACAACTGCACCCCAAATGTTAAAAACTATCTCACGTCAGACGAATTAGCAAAATCTACTAAAACCAGCTATTTGAAAGGAAAAATAGGAATCTGAAAATACTCTAGAAGCAATGAATATATAAACAAATAAAAACAGCAAAATTCTGCCTTGCTCATATGGAACTAAGGTCAAAAAGATTGAAAAAAAAAAAAAAGTCAATCATTCACAACCACCACTGATGAAGGATTCCTCAAAAAGTTAAGGATTGGTAATCTAGTTCTATCATCAGCTATGGGTTTGAGTCTTAAGAGAAATTTTAGAGAATGTTTGCCATCCTAAAACTTTCTTCGTCTTTCCTGAATGATAAAGAGAAAAAAAGAATTGCATTAAAACCATTTCTTTTTCAACTCAAATTGCCAGCGGCCCTGTCCTGATTTCCACATGAAGAATGCGGCTTCTGTTCACCGGGGTTTCGCTCGCTGGCTCCCCCTGTCACCAGGTCACCCCCCCCTCATCCTTTTCTGGCCCGACTCTTTGGTCTTAAGAATGTTGGTATGGCTATCAAAATTGTGAGCATCAGCATGTAGGAGGCTCAATCAACAAAATTGATTTCTTTTGTTTTTGTTGAGACTTAAAAATGTACTCTCTTTTAGAACTAAATGCCAAATCATAGAGAGAATTTTGGAACTCTTAATGCAAAAACAAACACTTAGAGCATAAAACAAATCAAGGAAACAGAAAGGTAGATGCTCCCATCCAGTTCCACCTCATCTACATCATAGCTTCATCTTCAGTAAGTCTGCCCCTCATTGTGGTTGTTAGGGATTCTGGCTGTTCATGAATTTCTTTCTGCATATAATGTTCGTAACTTCCTTTATTTATTTGTTCAACTTCCATCTCGAGAACAGAAAGTGCACGTTGTACAGATGCTGGCCTGGAAAGTACACCGCGTTTTCCTTTGTCACCATCAAACTTTAAGATAGATACCCCTCCATCCTGACGCAACCAGCATTAGTAGAATAAATTCAGCATTCGGCTTCTCATGAGTACTGTGTTATTAAAATACTCTGGAAAGAAACGATCATAGTTATCAGCCCTCGATTGAGGTGATATAGCAAGACTTTCCGCAACAAAGTTCACCTCCATTGCGGGCAACATGCTCCTCCAATGCACAAAGACAAAACTGCTATTCAGCTATATGCAAGAGTCAAGCCAAATAGAATTCTGGTGACATTAAGCCGAAAGGTTTTCAGTACAACTAAATAGGTGGTTAGTACTAGTGATATTGAGCATATTTTACTGTGTTGCTATGCAGTCCAATGGATATTCACAATTTGATACTGAGACGAAATCAATAGAACTCAAGTTAAACTGAAGTACCCCCCACCCCTAAAATCTTAACAACTAAGATACATTTGGTAGATCAATTAAACATAAAATCAAGAGACCGATAAGGCAGCCCATGCCATAAAGGCTAAGAATACACATAATTTCCTTAAAACAACTATGTAATTACCTTCAAATGAACAACTTCACCATCTTCAATAATCAAAACTTTTCTTGTGTGCTCAACCAGAGCATTTGCATCACTCGATAAGAACAGTTCCCTGGGATTCCCATTCTGCGAAGGGTACTTGTCATCAAGAAATAATGATCCTTTGCTTGATTCTTCTGTCAATTCCTGAATGAATTAATCACTATGTTACAATTATGATAAATTACAAGAACAAAAAAAAAAAAAAAATTGACGAGGAAAATGCATAGTTAAGATATACACAGGAATGAACAACTACACATTCGAAAAAAGAACTCCTAAGCCTACGCTACAGTTGACACATCATGGAGACCTAAAAATGAAGTAAGAGTTCACCACCATAGACAACCACAAGCTTTTCTCAAACTTATTGTATCAAGATCAAAAATATGTGCCATGGTGGACAGCAGTAACAATGCTATTCCAATTCTTGGTTCTGATAGGAAATTAATTTGCATCCAGCTTACCATTTCCAAGGCACTCTAAGACCCAAAGTAAAAACTCAATATACTGTCTACACCAAGCAAAATGGATGCTATTCAACACTTCGCAGAAAACATTGTATCATAAGAAACATTTGATTGAAGTATGGTTAATAGACTCCGTTCTAGAAGAACACAAACGGCACATATTTTAGTGAAGGTGAAAGGACACAGCAATTGAAAATAGAAAATGATTCATGAGATGTGATCAAAAGTAACTCATTTGCAAGTACCACCCAAGTTTTAAATGGAACTTACTTTGACACCGAGAAGCAATGGACTACCACGCTTACAAGCAATCAATTCATTAGGATAATGCCGGCTCTTAAAAACAAGGGCATAGGCTCCTTCAAGATGCCTCATGACTTCCAGAACAACTTGACTAAATGGGACAGTGTCACCTGCAGTCCAAATAATATACCATTCATAAATATAATGTCACTGAACACTGTTCTCTGGGGTAAAGTAACATGATAGCACACTTCAAGACACAAAGCAAATTATGTGGAATATGTATATATTTTTAGCACAATCCCATTGGTGGCCATACCGCCAGTTAATTCACTACAAGCAAACAATTGGAGAAATAGAATCAAATTTTGCTCAAAATGATGTCATTCATAGCTAAAATGCTTTTGCAGAATTAAGTATCCATTTACTGAGGCCCATCAGAAAGAAAATGAGTCACGAATACAATTTGTTTTAAGCCCTACATTTGTTGGGAAAAGTATTGAGCCAACATGGGCCTGACATACATAAATGATACTTTCAAT
This sequence comes from Eucalyptus lansdowneana, assembly GCA_017140395.1. NCBI lineage: Eukaryota > Viridiplantae > Streptophyta > Magnoliopsida > Myrtales > Myrtaceae > Eucalyptus > Eucalyptus lansdowneana. The sequence goes on along the minus strand of CM029490.1, from coordinate 17,576,216 downwards.
GAAAGATGTCACAGATGCTTTATCCATCAGATGGCTCTTTAGTGTTTACAAGGAGTTGAACAGAATTCCAAAACTACAACCTTCATATAGTTACACAAGATTCAATTGAAAATCCATAGATTAGTATAGCTTGAATTGGAAGATTGTTAAGAAAAAATCTAAAATGATTAACTTCAACATCTTTTTTAATTTCAGTGTCACATGAAATTGTGTTGACTGAGGTTTCCTTTTCTTCACACACAAACTCAGTAAGAAGCTCATTAAAATGCAATGATGATCTTCATTGCATATAAGATATTACCTGAATCTTCATTAGATTTATCAAAAACATACTTGGCAAGCTTAGGAATCACTTCAGTGTCAGTATCAGATTCAAATGTGAACCCATGTCGAATTAGCGTTTGCTTCAAGACCTGCAAATGTAAATGAAAAGGTAAGAACCTCAAAAGAATCTACCGGCAAAATTTCTTCATTAGTTTTAAGCTAGAGAGAAATACCATTGAGATTGTACACCATTTTACAGAATCATCACATACAGAATACCATATAAATTGAGAGCATATCATATAGTTTTGTTAGGAAAGCATCTTGATCTCTAAAAATGCTTCTCATTGGGGTTAAAATGAGGTCCACAGCCGGTTGCAAGGTTCCTTGTGGTACACAGGACATTTGCTGCTAATGATACACACTTGAATCTGCATGTTCTTTGTGAAGGCTTCATTGAAAGGTCTATGATAATATGACAGAAGGATAAGCCTTGGCCTCAGTTTATTATTAATGATGACTAATGTGACCTAATCATAACACCCCTTACTAGACCAATCAAATAAAGCTTCATTGATTGAATCAACTTCTGCCTCTAGTCAGCAGCTATGCCTTCACTCACATTCTAAGAAAGGGTAGTTGTCTAGATTAAATACCTCTAAGATGCATAAACTGATTTATGGCATAAAATCATCCAAACACACAATATGATCTGCAATACCTCGGGAGATGTAAGCATTACATTGTCGCAACATTGCAATAATCAATGACAAGGATGAACTTTCAGCCTACATGAAAATTTGAAAGCTAACCCATCTCAAAGGTGAAAGAAAGCTTCCATTATTTATATAGCAAAATGCAACCCGAATATAAATAGAAGTATACTATAGTCCAAATAGTTGCCAGTTAAGCCTTAACCAACCTCATGATTAGTGACGACCCCATTGTGTACAACCAGAAATTCATTTTCAGCACCAGAGCTCTGAGGATGACCATTCCTAGGAGCAGGCTCTCCATGAGTCGCCTACCACGTGTGCGCTATTCCGGCATGAGTAAGAAAAGATTCCTCCAAATTCAAGTCTGTAGCGTCAACCTCTGATGATAATAAAATCAACAGTGAGTTCCTTGAACTTGGTTGAGGGATATTCAAGAGCAAGACTTGAAATATGGAGATGTCAAACAATCCATCGCGCAAATATAACAAAGTAGAACAGCCACACAGAAGGTTTGTTTAACAGAATAAACGAGAAAAATCCTGCACAAAAATACGTTCCAAGTTAAGAAATGTTGGGTAATGCATGCACACATATAAAAATGCAGTATTTAATCTAGTGGGATAGAATTTACAAATGAGGCGCAATAGATTCAATGGTACAAATGGATTCAAGGTGAATACGAATGGTCTATGTAATGATATTTCCTTCAATCCAAAAACTGCATTTAAACTTGACAGTGAACATATAAACCACTGCTTAACATTCGTATATCTCAAAAAAGGAATCCTAATGCTGCTCGAAATGGAAATACTCTCATCTTGTATTTTTGCTGAATTAATTTCTCAGAGAATCTCGGAGAAAAGATGGACTTTGACCCCTCAATGAGTTTAGATTAAGTCCAGCAATCATTAGCAATAAGGTTAAACTTTCGCCCCACAAAGGATATCTAGTTTCACCCAGAAGCTCAGGTATTAAAACAACTCGCAGCGAGTTTAGATAATGTCCACGGCCGTTAGCAATAAGATTTGTCTCGATTAAAGTACACTGAACAAAGGCCAATTTCATTGTCACGACGCTTCCACCTCTCTCTTCTTATTTCCTTTTTCCTTATTTTAGCCAAGTAACTGTGTTACTTCACCAAGATAAGAGAGCCAAAGAATAAAAGGCAGCCCTTTGGATTATGTAACTTTTCTGATACATCAGGGGGCTAAAATGGAATAGAAACAGCAGAATTCCAGTCCAAAAGACGCTATCCAGCAGTGCATTCTGACCATGTGGACGGTTTCTCTCGAAATTAGACCAAAAAGGGGACAAAATGACAAACGACACAACAGGCTTCTTGAACGAGGCGCTTGTCTAGTCCCAGAACAACGTCCTTTACGAGGACAAACAAAAATAAATTAACTAAATAAAGAAAGGAAAAAAAAATAGAGAGACTAAACCAGATCGAGAAGATGAACTGTATCCGAAGTGCGCATGAAAATCATATGCAGCGACCATGATCGGCAAAGCATAACAGTACACTTCCATAACTAATCAGACAAGCACAAGCTTATAGAACGTTGGAGACATTGGCAGGTCCAAAAGCCGTCCATCTTGAAGAGCTTAAGCCATTACACGTCCCACCAACCGGAAATACTCAACTACCTTGGAGAACTTACTGCTACCGGAAACATCAGCATTTGGAGGCCAAGGGCGAGGGAACAGGAAGAAAAGCGGACTAGAGGTCGCGAGAGGGAGGCGGAGGGGCGTTGGCATCGGAGTCGACGGCGACGGAGTAAACCAGCGGAGGCGGAGGTGGAGGGCCGTCGGCGTCGCGTTTCGCTGGAAGAGAGGCACGACTTCACGGAGGGGGAGAGAGAGAGAGCAGAGCGGACGTCGCGAGAGGGAGGCGGAGGAGCGTCGGCGGTGTCGGCGGCGTCGGCGTCGGCGGCGTCGGCGTCAGGGTGGGGGGCGATGGAAGCAACCAGCGGAGGCGGAGGGACTCAACCTTTCTTCTGCAGCAACCTCGCCTCCGAGCCTTCCGTGTGTGGGGGTCTCGCTCGGCGGGCGACGCTCGCCGACGTTGAGGGGAGCTCGAAGAGGCCTGCTTCTCCTCTGCGTGCTGCATCTGCGATCCCGGGAACGCCAAAACGAACGACGTAGCAGCAACGAGCCCGAAGAGAGAAGCGAGCGAGCACCGGAGTAGGGGCGGCCATAATGTTGCTCGTCGGCGACGGCGGGGTAACGGCCGCTTGATGCGCGGCGGAGCAGCAACGAGCGCGGAGAGAGGAAAATTTCAGAATCCAAATTTCGAAAGGAAAGAAATGGAGAGGGACAGAGGAACGAACGGGCATCTCTTTCCTTCGTTTGAGAAAGAAAGAGAAAAGTTTAAGCCGCAATAAATGTTCTGATAGGAGAGAGGGCGTGCAGGCTAGGAGGAGAGAGCGCGTGGCAGGCTAGGAAGAGGAGAGAGAGAGGAAGAGATTCTCGAAGAGAGCGAAAAGGCCCACCCCTCCACACGGCACCTCGTGAGTGGCCGGACGTGGAGCTCCCGGACCACTCGATATTTTCTCCTTCCCGTGCCGGTGAACCTCGTCCAGGTGAAATTTCAGGGGAATCCCGCGTCACCATTCGAGACCCACCCTCTCGCCATCTCTCTCGCCGTTTTCTCTCTTCTGTTCTACTGCGCATTGGCGCTCGTTGCTCACCTGTCGTTGGTTCCCGATCGTTGTGCCCGAGCGTTCCCCATTCTCATGGTGCTCGCCGTCTCGCTGTCGGTGGCTTCCTTCATGTCTTTGTTGGTCCAGTGCCCCTTTCACTCTTTCCCCTATGTCTTCTCATTAGTGTTGCTCTTCACGGTCCTCCTGTCTTTTTTCGTCCACGGGTTCCGTCCTCCCCCACCGGCAGCCCCGCTGCTCTTGCATTGTACAGTCGAGCATGTATGCGCTTTGTGCCGGAATCGGGAATCGGTCCTGGATGACACGGCCCCGAATGTCCTACAGGGTGCCCACCACCAACACACCCCTAGAAACGACTTCCAGATCCACAACCCTGGCTCCTCTGACAGCGGCTCATCCACGGCAGCGAGCGACGGTGGTCCACTTGCAGATCTTCAACTCCGCGTGGCAGTTCTCTCCTATGACAGCGGCTTATCCACGGCCGCGAGCGACGTTGGTCCACTTGCAGATCTGCAACTCCGCATGGCAGTTCTCTCCTCAGACTCGGCATTGGCAACTCAACCAGTGGCGACGGCGGAGGGAGACGGGGAGGTTAGGCTCGAGGTGGCCGGAGACGGAGGAGACCGTTGAAAAACCTACACAAAATACGGAACACCTCGGGAAGAAAAATTAAGGATTAATATCATGAAAAAAATTCTAAATTAGTATATATGTGGCATTTGTCAAAGGAAAATTAATTTGAAATAAATTTATTACAATTGTACCAATTTTTTTATTTTTTAGGGTGTTAAGCCAAAAATTAACAACATAAGATCCAATGTGGAGCTTATGGTTTTGCTTTTGTCTTTGTCCGGGGAGAGCTTGGAGCAAGTTGACATTAAATTTTTTTCCAATTCAAATACACGAGGCCTCTCCATGTCTACCAATTGGACCATATGTGGAGTTAAATATCATAATGACAAAGGAAATCGGACCGCAATATAATTTGCCTTGGGACTATATTTTTCTAGAAATGTATGACTAACGTGAAAATCATAATGGCAAAAACCAATATTAGCAGTCTTAGATACTCGATCAATTCCATGAATCTTGCACATTTAATAACCCGCCTTTTTTGTGATACAATCTCCCTCTTCCAACCTCCATCAGACTCCTTTCACATCTCATGATGCAGCACAAGATACATCAATCAAAGTCCATCACTGCAAAAAAAAAAAAAACGTTCCCTACTAAATGCTAAATATGGTAACCAATGTTTTTAGCAATAGAACTTTTTCGGGAACTTTAAGATTAAGGCATTCATGAGAGACATCATAAAGAAACTGGACATGAGTGAGACACAGTACACATCGAAAAGGAAAGTAGGAATGTCTAGTAATGAATAAGACATGCAGGAGCTCTCTCTAATGTTGTAACATAAAATAAAACTGATTTGGAGGATAGTACTGGATTACACAATGTAGTAAGACAAGGATTTCAATAAAATCTGAATGGAACAGGGCGTACATGACAAATGAAAGATACAAGTTAATGAGTTGTCCGAGATGCTTGATGCAATTATTTCCATAATTCTGAAGGATCAACTAGTTGGAAGGGCCTTTAGCAGGGCTTCTTTCCGCTCCTATCGCCCCCACAGGAACGGACAGAAGAGTAGGTATTCCGCGTAATATAATACTTGCTGTCTTGCTTAAAATGTGCATATAAAATCTGCACCAAGCTTGGATTTTGTCGTATTGATTACTTCGCCCTCGTCAAGAAAGATGTACTTGTCAAGTTAAATGAACATCTAACCCATACTCTTGTCGAGAGTGCGTCTCAATCTTCAACAATGAATGAAAAACCTCTGTGGCGACCTGATGATGATTTATAGGCATGCCCCACTTGAGAGGAAGATATCAATGCCCACAAATGATTTTTTTTTCTATTTTCTTATTTATCAGGATGTTGTAGACCTATACCATGAAAGGAGGGAATATCGAATGGCATTCCTCTATATGTTTCTAATGACAACCTTTGACTCCTCTTATGTTGTGAACGGTCATTTTGTGATATTATCAAGTAGCCACGTCAATGGCACTCCTAGTGATAGATAAACAGGTTGCATGTGTTGGTAGGATGAGCTAATGATAGAAAATTTAAAAATAATTATTGTCTTAACGAATCCTCTCATTCGATTATGTTTGTTTCTTTATAACAATAGGCCTAGATAATCGCTGCGACAAATTTTCAAACAATTGCTCGCTGGTGAAAGAATCGAAAGGGTCGTCCGTGTAGTATTAAGGCCCATCATATTTTTTAGTTAAGTCCAAAGCCCAGCCCATTTCTTCTATAAACCAAGACTCAGCCCATCTTCATATAACATCTCTAGATGGTGATTGCTCGTGAAGCGAAGCGGCGAATTAAACATGAAAAAGAAGAGGAGAGGGAGCTCGTCCGCGAGAAAGAAAAAAAAGACAGGAGGAAATGGGAAAAATTTCGCGTGTTCTCGATCTGGACAACTCAACGGCCAAATTGACCGTGAATTGTAATGCCGGTTAAGTATTCAAGCTTATTATTTGTTTAACCGGAGTAATTTTTGAAATTGGGTCTTAAATTGGGAGTTATGTCGATTTTGGACTATGAGGATTTATTGTGGAGTTATTGAACTGTGGATATATATGAATATGGTAGATTAGGGCTTTACAGAGTTGTGGGATTCAACGAAACTCAATTTCTAAGTATGGTTTGTTTGAAACGAAATTCTAAAGTTTCACAGGCCTGTTACACTTAGGATATTGTTTACTATAGATGAGTTTATTCATTAGTGCATGGATGTTTTTATTTTTATTTTTTTATCATAGAATAAATGTAATTAGCCGAGTCATTCATTAGAATGGTGTATTATTCAATTTTTGATATCGTTTTTCAATTAATTAATAAGAATTCAAGTTCGTTGGTATGAGTAACTATTGTAAGTTGGTTTTCGCCTTTTCCCATATTTAAAGGTACTATTTCTTCTACAAATTTATAAACTCATATCTTAAAAATGGTAGTGTTTTAATGTAGTATGAGTTATTGCGAGCATGTTCCTGCATAAATTAAATCGAACTTTTACTATCTTTTTAGTTGATTGAAAAGGCATTGGAAAGTTTATGAAGTAGTTTGAAATGACTATGTATGAATGCTTTGGTTAAGTGTTTTGCGAAGGGAATTGCCAAAAGCTATTTGTATTGGTTGCAAAATGTTTTGTGAAATGCATTTTATTTGATAAATGGAATTGTGAAAGGTTATGTGATTCGGTTTGTAAAGCTTGTTTAAGAAATGATTTTTGGGAGTTGATTGTGGGTTGTGGAGAAAGATATTGATTGATATTGCACATATCGCTATGAAGAGAACCAATTGAGGGGGAGTATGCATATTGTATCAAGATGTCCTTTTGAGCCAACCAATGACTCATCCAAGGTGTTGGTTATGGTGTTGCTTTTGTTGGTATTTAGGGAGAGCCGAATTGTATATTCAAAATATGATTAACTAATAGAATGGACTTCTTTGATTTGATAATCTGGCACCATTTCTAAGAACCTCCTAAAGTAGCTATCCAAAATATAGACAAGCTTCAATTTTAATTTTGCAAATAAACCACCTGCTTTCAGATCCAATTGCCATAGATGGCTATCGGCAAACAGATTCATCTAGTAATGCCCAATTGAAAATTCAGGAGTTTCCTTCTCCCATCCTCCAGTAAACCACAAAAAGGGGGGAAAAAGCATATTCTCATTCAAGAACTCTACAAGGTAACTCCACCATTACCATCAAGACAGCCTCCATTAAACTAAGCCAGCTTATAGGAGAAAACAGGCCGGACTTAATTCCTGGTCACTATGATATTGGAGAAAATTTTTTACTACAATAACGTATAAATGCAAATAGCACATCTCATTGAACCAACATGTACCCTGAAAAGAATCTTCAGTGAAGAAAATGGAATATTAGTTTAAAAATGGCACGTACACCAATTCTTCCAGCTATAGGTCAGTTACACCTCAACCGAATTAGCGATTTCCCCAAACATCGCATGTTTCCACCTACCTTTTGACAAAGGAATTTTAATTTGGCTCTTGGCCTTCCACATTAAACCCGTCACTTCTTTTGTACACTTAACACCCGCAATTTCTCGAAACATATAATTACTAACATTTAAAGTCACCTCAAATTTCTATAACATAAAAAATAAAATAAAAAAATTACTTTCAACAGGTCGGGAAATTCAATATGGCTTATTGAAGGCCTTAAAACTGATAAGAAAGCCAATCCCACTGCCTTTCAAAATAATAACAGGTTAATAAAAAAATCCAGACGTTAAAAGTTCTAAATGAAGTGCAATAGTCACCTGTAACCCATTTCAAGACATAGCACTTCCACCAGTCGCTACAACATCTTGTGGCACCCTAAAAAGAAATGCACTACGTCGTATGTGTTAACACTTGAATTTTTGCCCAAAAATATTTCATGACAAATTCCTAGATATAGATTATCTAGGTGTTTAATATAGTGTTTTAAATGGAAGATATGTTTCCTTAAAAAAAAAAAGAAGCAAGTTGGGGCAAAAATGAAATTTTCAAAAGTTGAGGGATCAATTCGCAAATTTTGCAAAATTTTGCCCGAACCCTTAAATCATCATCTTGGTCACCAATTAAGTTGAAAGTTGAGGGACCAATTCGCAAATTTTGCAAAATTTCGCATGAACCCTTAAATTATCATCTTGGTCACCAATTAAATTGAAATTGAACTTGGGCTGAGTCGATCAATCAAATTGGGCCAAAATGATCGAATTTGCCTTGAATTTGGTATTTTCGGATAAGAAAATGGCTAAATTTGAGGGATTTTCTTGCAAAATTGGGTGAGTACAATTGCAAAATCTGGTCGAGATCTTAAACTACTATACATGAGGTTGCTAATTGATCAAAAAACCGCAGCCAAATTGATGATTAAAGCACTGAAATCAGCAGCCAAAACTCAGTCAACGAGTTGGTCTCAATTCGGAGTTGCTGAGTAAGCAACTTGGTGGCCCCACCATATCCTCCTCAGCTGCTCAACCAGCCTGATATATGCACGTGATGGAAGACCATCATTGGCATTGTAAGTGGACAAACATTGGTCAGAGATAAGCTACTAAAGGCATGGGAAAATCGCACCAAATGCGGACACTTAACAGCTACAGAAGTGGAAAAATTGACTAAGTCAGAGAGTGGGTGAAGTAGCCCTGTTGACAGGCTTGGTAGGCGGACAAAATACATACCAAAAATCCTCTAATTGGGGGGAGATAAGATCACTGAAGGGAGGTCTTTCGAGGGACGAGAGGTAAGAGACGATGAAGAGAGGAGAGAGCTCACGGTCGTCCCCCAAAGAAGCCCTTAGAAGCAACTCCAGAAAAGTGAAACCCAGAAATTCCAAACCGACCCAGAGAGAGAGAAAAACGAGATTTTTGCATACTTGCGGCCAAAATTAGCCAAAACCTTCAACTAGAGAGTTAAACTTCACTCAAATATCTTTCCATCCATTGGTCGCACGTCCAAAATGGAGTTCAGGAAGGTCTCCTAAAGCCCTCCCCGAAAACTACCCTTCCGCCGGGTCAAGAAAGCCGGAATTTTTCCCAAGTGTTGAACACGGTTGGTCACGGGTCAGGGAAAGCGAGTTCTATTGGGAAAATTGAGAGACAAGTCAGGGAAACCATGAGCTGAAAAAAAAAACTATAATACATATAGTTTTGTTGGGTGTTCATTTTTCCAACAACAAAAGTCATGGAGTTTAATTTTGGAGGTGAGTTAAAACCTTCGTTGTCAGTTCTTTTTTCTGTAGATCTCATTTCCGGTTTGAAGGAGTCAACATTCATGTACCCCCCGAGGATAATTTCTTAGTTTCCTCGGCCAAGAAACACTTGAAAAAGAAACTAGGAAGCAAGGTAAGTATCCTAGATGTATTTTTGTTCGATTTCAAACATGTTTTAATAGTGAAAAATCAATAGGAAAACTAGTCCAAAAAACTGATTTTGAGGCTGGAATTTTTCTAAGGGTGCAAATGGTAACGTTTGTTCTTTTTTTTTTTTTTGTTCCGGGAACAGAAAAAAAAAAAAAGTGTTTTGTTCCGGGGAACAATTTTTGAACAAAATAACGTGTTTGATAACGTTTGGTCCGGGAATAAAAAATGAATAGAAACACGTTTGGTAAATTTTATTCTTTTTTTTTGTTTCTTTTAATTTTTTAAACATTTTTATTTTATTTTTCATTTTTTCCTTTCTTTTTTTATTTTTTATTTTTTTTCGGTCCCCGGCCTCTCCGGCGACCGGCCGACGGGGACCAGCGGCCTCGCCAAGCCACGACGAGTCTCACCGGCCCTCGGCGAGGCCAAGCCTCGCCATGGTTGGGTGAGGCTCGGCCTCGCCTTGGCTGGGCGAGCTCGGCCTTGACGGCCGGTCGCCGACCATGGCCGAGGCCGGCAACCGGCGAAAGAAAAAAGAAGAAAAAAAAGAAGAAGAAAAGAAGAAGAGAAGAAGAAGAGAGAGAAGAAACGTTTCTTCGTTTTTGTTTCTGGAGCAAGAAACAACAAATTGTTGTTTCTTTTTTTTGTTCTTATTTCGTTCCGAAACAAAAAAAAAAAAACAGAAACGCAACCAAACGCGTTTAAGTTCTTTTTTGTTCCCGGGGAACAAAATCCGTACAAAGTGTTCCGGAAACGTTTCTTAAACGTTTCCATGCACGCCTCTAAGTGTTGAAACCTCTTCAAGAGTTTTGCATGTATGCTTCTTGGAGAGGTATTTTTGATGTGTTTAGTTGGTTATTCTCTATGATGTTTGTTGCATTTGAAAGCTCATGCTACATACTTTCACTTGGATTAAGTAATGTGTCCCGTAGATCTTGCATGCGATGAGTGTTGGGGCTTGAATACAGGCATGCAACCTGTTTATTTGACTTGGGTTCAAATCCAGATTTGCAAAATCAGCTCAAAACCGCATATTTAAAGCCGATTTTAGCTTGGTTCTTCTGTGTTTTATGTTATGATTTCTATCTAATATTGCTCCTTGCATATGGTAGTATAATCTTGATACTTTAGTTTCACATAAGATTGCTCATGGGCCAATATTGAAGGTCACGAATATGGCTCGGGGAAGTTGCTTAAGGTGGGTTGATGTACACCATTTGTTCGACGAAATGCCCAAACCAAGTTTCGATCTTGAAACGGTCGATTTGAGCTTGATTATTGTGATATTCATGTGCTATGTTGTTCAATATTAGCATATATCAGTTTAGTGAATTATCATTATTATTTCAAAAAAAAAAAATCCAAAAATCCAAAAATTCAAAAATTTCAAAAATATCAAAAAAAAAAATGTTAGATAGCATCAAATTATGATAGAAATGACATATATGAAATTTTCCAAATTTTAAAAGGTCATTTTCCTAATTTAATGCTATTTTGGTATTTTATAACCATTTTTGTAAATAATCTATTTTGCGTAGATTAAAATTATTTAGAGTAATTTCATGCATATTTAAATTCTCATTTTGCTTACGGGTGTCCTGTCCCGGGGCATGATAACGAGACCATGTAATATTACTTGCCCGACTTGTATTAGGTCTTTCTTTTCCGCATTACTTTCAAGTCATTTCAATTTTTTGGATGTTTACTTACTGCACCGCTTTTCATTAATTTGAGTGTAAATTTCTCTTATAAATTATGTTAGGATTAGTCTAAAGATTTAAAAAAATCTACAAAAAAACATTTGCATGGACACTTAATGGTTTTTATAAAGATTATAATTGGTAATCAAAATTATGTGTGCATTTAGATAAACAACCTTTCAAGTTAGTGGTACCACAATGGCGCTAATAGAAACATCGGCATAAACAAGTTCCCGTTCCTAGAAATCTCTGGTTGTGTGGGAATCGAAACAACACTCCCGTGTCTCGATTGGTTTCTAGCCGACTTCAATAGGCTAGTGGCAACTCCTAAAAATATTTAGGTTGTTAATAATTGAAATACGAAATCCAACGTCGTGCGAAGTATGGGCTTGGGAGAGCCCGCGCTTAATCCAGGGCCATTAATTTGCCTCTTTAGGCAAATACCCCTAAACCTTCTTCCTCTTTCCCCGAACGGAAAAAAAGAGGTCGTGATAGTATGTAAAATTCAATTCACACAGTAAGATGGTAAATGCAGCACTTAGAACCATCATAATACAAGAATAAGGTGCAAAAAAAAAGAGCTTTCAATTTGTGTCAAAAAAACCTTCCAAAGCTGTAGCATAGTCGTATCCTCTGCTAAAAATCAGAAATGACTGCTTTGCAATCAATAGCTTAGCAAGATCTTCCATTTCCTGGTCACAAGCTTTAGCACATTTCTACCTTTGTCTACAAGATATTAGCAAAGGATTTAATGCTTCATACAAAAAATTCTCTCAACATAAGTTTAGACGAAGTTCAAAAATTGTTAAGGTGAGATAGGAAGTGACACATACTTGAAAGGTCAAAAAAGGCAATGAATTATTGCATTCTCTTTTAGCTGTAATCAAAAGCTTTCCACTTAGTGTCGCCAGAATTTTGATGTGGCTTAATACACTTCAATAATTGAATGGATATGTCTATTTATTATGCTGCAATGACGCACCGGAGGATGCAGTGGATTGGGAGCGAAGGCGAGAGAGAAGCCAATTTTGAAAAGACAGAGAGAGTCTTCTTCATTGACAAGGGGGAGACCCAAGATTTTGAAATATTATAGAGAATTTTCAGATTTGTCCTAGTGGGACGTGGCTCCATTGTCACTCAACGAGTGGAGAGGGATTATGTTGATGTGGTGAAGTGCAGCCACGTCGTCAATCGCTAGATCACAAGGTGAGGTAGGAGGCTAACGTGGGAGGCTAAGGGTGCGTTTGGTAACGTTTTTGTTTAAAAATTGTTTATGGGAACAGAAAAAAAAAAAAAAAAGTGTTTCTGTTCCAGGAAACAATTTTTGAACAAAAAACGCGTTTGGTAAATCTGTTCCAGAAATATAAAAAGAATAGAAACACGTTTGGTAAGTTTGTATAATTTTTTTATTTCTTTTAATTTTTTAATATTTTTATTTTCTATTTTCTTTCTTATTTTTCTCATTTATTTTTCCTTTTTTTCTATTTTCTATTTTCTTTTTCCTTTTTCTTTTTTTATTCTTTTGGCCGGCGGCCCGCCAGCCACGGCGAGGCTCGCCGGCCCCGGCGAGGCTCGGCATCGCTGGTCGCTGGGCGAGGTCGGCCTCGCCGGAAAAAGGCGAGATCGAGTTCGCCCAACCAGGCGCGAGGTCGGCCTCGCCGCGCCGGGCCAACGGTGACCCAGAGCCACACCGTCGTCTCCCTCCACCGCATCAGCGACCGCCCCTCTACCTCACGCCCGTTGGGCGAGCTCGGCCTCGCCGGAAAAAAGGCGAGATTGAGCTCGCCCAGCCAGGCGCGAGGTTGGCCTCGCCGCGCCGGGCTGACGGTGACCCAGAGCTACACCGTCGTCTCCCTCCACCGCATCAGCGACCGCCCCTCCGCCTCACGCCCGATCGACGCATTTGCAGGTCTCGAGCCTCCATTCACCACCGCCGCATCAGATCTCACCGCTCCGTGACCCACGACTTCGAGATCCACTCGATCGTCGACCCCACGCCGGCCCATGACTCGACCGGCCGTCCTTGCCGCTCCGCTCCTAGACGTCCGCCGCTCGAGACCCACGGCCGAGCCTCGCACCGCAACCGCCGCCGCCGCCCAGCGACCCGCGACCCAGCTCCGTCACCCGCTCGCAGGTGGAGACGCTCGCAGCGGCTGTCGGTGCCGGAGAAGAAGACGGTGGAGAAGCCGGATGGTCTCGAGACAAAGGCGGTTGTCGACGCCGGAGAGTGGGAGGCGCCGGAGAAGACGACAATGTGCTTGCAGGAGGAGAGGCTCGCAAAGGAGAAGACAAAAATTTGTTTCTTTTTTGTTCCTCAAACATGTTTCAGAAATAAGAAACAAGAATTTCTTGTTTCTTATTTCTGTTCCTTTTTTGTTTCTGGGAACAAAAAAACAAAAGAGGAACATAAACGCACCCAAACGCGTTTCTGTTCCTTTTTTGTTCCCAGGAACAAAAAAACAGAAATTTTTGTTCCTGGGAACAGAAACACGGTGCAAACAAACGCACCCTAAGTGGTCGACTGCCTATATCATTTTATGAAACAAAATGTGTGAACAGTACTATCAAGAACTCGTATTATATTGCTGGAAATCCTAATGAATTAGAGAAACCATGCCACTATTCTTTCACAAAGTCCACCTCATCTACTCCAAATTTTGACATTTTTCTTTTTTTTGTTTTTGGCTTTTGAACCTGACACATGATTATACATGCATAAAAAAAGAGGAAGAGATTCAATGGATCACACCTACTTATTTTTTAGCCTGAAGAGGCTAGGCCGTATTATCAAAGCTTTGAGAAAGTACCTCATGGAGCCAAACCCTTTGAGACCATGGAAAACACAACTAACATAAGAACACAAGCCACTCAAGGACCAAAATCCAAAACAAGTCAACAATAGTGTTGTTAGCAAAATGAGGTCAAGGCAAGAAGTAATTACTTACCGGTGCCGACAAAGTCCTCAAAAGTGTGGATATTGCTATTCCACACCACAAGATTCAACTCCCTAAGCCCTTCAACAAGTGTGGATACAAACTTCTCTTGAAATGTGGGGTCTTTATCATCGGTTTGCATAGCAAATCAAATCAAAACCAAGATGTCCATTCACGTAGTTTTCCTAATTAGCTCAACACTAGAAACTTCACCCGCCAAACCTATAACAAAACCCCATATCTAGATGTAAACAAGGAAAGAGGTAATTGTGCAAACATTTGGCGTTTAATTTAGACATACTAGTGCAAGTTTCAGGGCAAAAGTTGGTGCTATTGTATTCCAATTGCCGACGGGGCTCTTGGATGTGACAGTGGATGTGGAGGCGGAGGCGGAGGCGATGCGCTTGAGAATGTAGTGGATTGGGAGCGAAGGTGAGAGAGCGAATTTTGAAAAAGAAGAGAAGAGTCTCCTTTGTTGACAAGAGGGAAACCCAACATTTTGAAATATTAAGAGCGCGTAATGTCAAAAAAAAAAAAAAAACTTCAAACTTTAACTCTAATCTCAGTTCTTTTTTTTTTTTTTTAAGATCATAAAAAACCTCCAACTTCGATCTTGAAACTCTTTTTGTTTCATGAAAAAAGCCATCAACTTTAGATTCAGTCATAATTCTATCGTAAACCTTTTTTCTATCTTATAAAAAACCATAAACTTTTGCTTAAATCTCATATCTACCAACATTAACTCTCCATCCAAAATCACCCTCAATGATGTGGCATTTTTCATGTTATTGCTATAGTTTTTTTTCCCAAATTTCATATCTGAAAATATTTCTTTTTTAGATGGATTTTCATACCAACCCAAATGGTGTTTAATTAGATCTAATGTTTGGGTAAAAACTATAGCAATTAGGGTGCGTTTGTTTGGGGGAAAGTGTTTTCCATGAGTAGATTTTCCAAACTTTCAACCATTCGGCTCACAAAAAATAACTAGTAAATTGAAAATACTTTCTAGTCAACAAAAACATTCATGCATAAATTTAAGAAGGTAAATTTCTAATTTAAAAGAGGTGAAAACACTTTTTGAAATTGCTTATCTCGAATATTATAATTTTATTATATTTTATTTCATTTTCCTTCTTTTTCGTTGGCTAGTTATGGCCACGGCAAAGGTTGGTGACTAGCCACAGACACCCACACCTTTGGCTGTTAATTGACTATCGTCGGGCTTTGGCACCAAGCATCGCCAAAGCCTGGCAACAAGCAAAGGGGAAGAAAAATAAAATAAAATAAAAATTATTTATAAATTATAATTTTTTTCCATGAGATTGAAATCTTTTTTTTAAAATGAGGATCCAAACACCAAAAAATGTGTTTGGTCACACATAACCAAACAAATAAAAAATATCTACTTTCCCAAAAAATGATTTCCCACAAAGTGTGCTCTTTTATCTTGAAATTTTGCCCAAAAAAAATGTACCTTTATGGTTGCTTTCTTTAATTGTTCTTACTTTCAAGAGTCTTCCTTCCATCTTGCAAGGGATCTTCAATTTTGGGCTCAATCTCTTATCTTGCATGCTTGAGAGCCTTTGATCTCTTGAGATCGAAGAGCTCATGCTCGAGACTCTCTTGCTCAAGACACTTAACTCAGGATGTAAAAATAAAATAAAATAAAAATTGAGACATATGGTTAATGGAGGCAGATTTATAAGGCAAAAAAGTTTATGAGAAATTTGAGAGTGGATCTAAAGTTGAGAGTTTTTAAGTGTCCGTTTATTTTGTTAAAAACATTTTTTGAGAAAATATTGTCCTCATTTTCCAATAATTTGGTTCATTTAGGAAAATGCGTCAACGAAAAATGTTTTCCTACTAAAGCTTAAATTCAAAAAAATAATCTTCTCTTTGAAAGAAAATATTTTTCAAAATATAGTTATGTATCGATGCTTCGACTTGAAACTGTACGCATAAGCATATAAACCACAATATTGATTCTTGAGTGCCAACATTCGGGATTAGGTCTCGGGTGGCTGGGACCGAACCCCTTGTGCCTATACTTGATACTCTAGCACTCGAGCTTAGGTCTATAAAGGCCGTACTTGAGCCACCAATGCTTGAGCTGCAGTCCCAACCCCTAGGGTCAAGTCCACAAAGGCCATGCATGGATATTCAGTGCTAGGGCTCAGGTCCTTGTTAATGAAATGTTTTCTCTTATAAAAATATTTTTTTAAAAAAAAGATTGGAATTTCTTTTCTTTTCTTTTCCTTTTCTTTTGCTTCTTCCTCAACTATTCACTGGTCATGGTGATGATCGGCAAGCTTGGGACTTTGGTGCGAGCCTTGAGCTAACTTGTGGCTTGTCATCAACCCTGTTGTTGCGGGCGGCGACCTCCAAGGAAGAAGAAAATAAGAAGAAAATAAAAAATAATTAGGAGAAAGGGTTAATACCACAAAAAACCTAAATTGGTACACATGTGACAAGTTTATCCCAAACTAATTCTTTGAGTACAAAGTTATAAATTGGTACACCTATAATAAACTTACCTTCCGTTAATTTCTATTAAATTTTATCATCAAATTATTAAGTTTGATAATATGTGATAATTAACATGAATATCAATTTATGATTTTAACATTTGTTTGTCACAAGTATACTAGTTTGGAGATTTTTCATAATATTGATTCAATTTAATGGAAACTAACGGAGAATAAACTTATTATAAATGTATCATTTTGAGGTTTTTGGTGAAATTTATCACGGGTATACTAGTTTGGAGTTTTGATAATCCAAAAATTAGTTTGAGATAAATCTATTATAAATATAATAGTTTGAGGTTTTTCACGAAATACCCTAAAAAACGATTTTATTGATTATTTTTCCCATTAGATTTTAAGGTTTTTTTTCCTGGTTTTAGTCAAACACCGGAAAATAATCATTTTTCTATAAAATGACTTTCTAGAAAACATTTTTAGAAATGGTACATTTTTCACTAAACGAATGAACCTTATATGACAAAAAAGAAGTCTATGGTAGAATTGGTAGTGAGCCTAAAGTTGGATTTTTTTTATGGAACAAAAAAAATTGTAGAATAGAATTAAGAGCGAACCTAAAATTGGAGGTTTTTATTTTTTTTATTTTATGGTATTAAGCTTATTTGAGAAAATTTTCAAATATGTCCTTATGGGATGTGGCTCCATGTGTCACCCACCGAGCAGAGAGGGATTATGCTAACTTGGAGCGTGGCCACGTCCTCAAACACGTAATCAAGGCAAGGCGGTTGCGCACTAAAGATGCATTAGGTAACGTTGCTCAAAAATTGTTTTAGGAAACATAAATATTTTTTATATTTCTGTTCCCCGGAACAATTTTTGAATAGAAGAACGCGTTTGGTAAACTTGTTCCTGGAATAGAAAAAGAACAAAAACACGTATGGTAAACTTGTATAATTTTTTTGTTTCTTTTAATTTTTTAATATTTTTATTTTATTTTATTTTTCCTTTTTCTTTATTTTTCTTTTTTTTCTTCCTTTTGGCCGGTCGCCGGCCTCGGCCATGGCCGGCGACCGGCCGACGAGGGCCAGCGACACTCCGGCGAGGTGGCCGGCCCTCGACGGCCCGTTGTTGGCCGTGGTCTGAAGCCGATGAGTGACCAAAGAAAAAGAAGAAGGAAAGAAGAAGAAAAGAAAGAGAAGAAAAAAATAAGAGAGAGAAAAATTGTTTCTTGGAAGTGTTCCGGGAACAAGAAATAAGTATTTTTTGTTTCCTTTTTCTGTTCAAAATTTTTTCTTGGGAGCAAAAAAATATATTTGGAACAAAAATACAAATAAATGTGTTTCTATTCTTTTTTTGTTCCCCAGAACAAAAAAACAAGAATTGTGTTCATGAACAAAAAAAATGAACATAAACAAACGTAGCCTAAATCTATCGCAAAGAGACTCATTAAAGGTGCGTTTGGTAACGATTTTATTCCCGTAATTTTTTTATATCAAAAATAGTTTTTTTTTTTTCTGTTTTTGTTCCTAAAAATAATTTTTGAGTAAAAGAATGCGCTTAATAACTGCACAAATCTATTCCTAAGATAGAAATGCATTTGGTAAAATTGTATAATTTTGTTGTTTCTTTTAATTTTTAATTTTTTTTTTTTTTTCTTTTCTCCTTTCTCTTTTCTCTCATTCTTCCTTAGTTGTGGCCGGTTGTTGCCACGATAGCGGTCGGCTTGGCAAGATTCGGCGAGCTCGCTGGAGGCTCGCCTAGCCACCGCGAGGCTCAACCTCGCCTAGGTAGCGGGAGGTCGGCCTTGCCCTGGCCTAACGAGACCGAGCCTCGTCAGTGGCTAGGCGAGCTCGGTCTTGCTAGATCTGGGCGAGCTCCACCTCATCCAACAGAGGTGAGGTGGAGCCTTGCCATGGCTTTGTGTCGCCGAGGGCCGGCAACGCTCCGGTGAAATCGCCGGCCCTCTTCGGCTTGTCGCTGGCCATGGCGAGGCCGCCGACCGGCCAAAAGGAAGAAGAAGGAAAAGAAAGAGAAGAAGAGAAATGAGAAGAAAATAGGAGAAAAAAAGAGAAAAGAAAAATTATTTCCAAGAATGATAAGTTATTTTTTTCTACTTCTTGTTTCTTTTCTAAATCTATTCCCACGAACAAAAATGTTATCAAACATGTTTTTATTCTTTTTTCGTTCTCTGGAACAAAAGAATAGAAATAGTTGTTATGGGGAACATAAATTATATTTGCCAAAGATGCCCGAAGTCACTCGCTAGGAGAAAGTCGCCCGCAAAGGGGAAGTCGCACGCAAGCCACCACGCTAGATCGCTCGCTAAGTGGAAGTCGCTCCCAAAGAGGAAAGTCGTACGCTAAGTCGCTCGCTAAATTTCCTTCCCAAATGGGAAGTCGCACGCTGAGTGGCTCGCAAACCTCGTAAGTCAGCAAAGGCGAAGTCGACAATCACTCTCATGTAAACCACTGGGAAACTTCTTCCCAAACCGACAAATGCCACAATGGACGACCCGACCATTTCTTCCACTATAAAACCGCAAGATCTGCTCCCACTCTAGCCATCATTTTCTCAGATAATTTCGATAAGCATCCTCTACATAAGACTACAAGATCCTCCAGAAGCCTACCCCAATGCCGATCGGCCATCGCCCCCAAACAAACGACCGAGGTTTCCCTACCTTCACTACCCTCCACGCCAATCTCGTCTTTCTTGTTACCGTGCTGGTCAACCTTGTCCAGGTGAAATTCCAAGGGGAAACCGCGTCCCCATTCGACACCCACACTTTTGCCACCTCTCTTGCCGTCGTCTGTCTTCTATTCTATTGCTCATTGGCGACCGTTGCTCACCTGTCGTTGGCTCCCGCCTGTTGTGCCCAAGCGTTTCCCATACTCATGATGCTTGCCGCTTCGCTCTTGGTGGCTTCCCTTGCATCGTTGTTGTTCCCGGGCCCTTTTCGCTGTTTTCCCTATCTCTTGTCACTTGTGTTGCTTTCTGTGGTCCTTCTGCATCTTCTCGCTCAAAACCTTTACGTGTGGGTTCAACACAAGATCGTATCCATGTTTGTGCCAGCGTTCCGTTCTCGCCAACTCCATGGTGGACGAGCCCCACCACTTTTGCCTCGTACCATCATGGATGCGCGCTCTGTGCCAGAATTGAGAATTAATTGGGGATGGGCCCGTGTTGCTACGGCCACAGATGTCCTCCGGGACGCCCACCACTAGCGCACTCTTGAAAAGAAAATACGACTGGGGAAGAAACATGACGACGTTGTGTTCGACAACTATAACAGCGACAGTAGGAACTGATGGTTTTGTTTTTGTTGGTGTCTAGTGAGAGTCCTAATGTATTGTCCACTTACGATTAATTGATAGAATGGACTGCTTAGTAGCAAGTTGACATTGAAATTCTTTCCATTTGAGTACATCGGGCGTTTGCAAGTTGGACCATATCATGGAGTAAAAATCACACTGAAAAGGGAAATCAGAACACAATACAAGTTGCCTGGACTTTTTCCCGAGAAAGGTATGCACCGGGAGTTAACTAACGGTTTGATGAATGACGAGACAATCACCACTCAAGAGACATGCTCAACGTCAAAAACCAAACTCAGTGAAAGAAGCATATCCTATCTCAGATACTCGATCGATTCTGTCGAAGTCTTGCACCTTTAATGATACACATCTTTTTATACCACCTGCTCTTTTTTTCCCAAATAAGGACACAATCTTCCTCTTCCAACCTCCACCAGAGACTCCTTTGACATCTCATGATGCAGCACAAGATACATCAATCGAAGTCCACCACAAAAGAAAAAAAAAGTTGCCTACTAAATGCCAAACACGATAACTAATATTTTTAGCAATAGAACCTTTTTGTGACCTTTAAATGAATGAACAACATAATGCTCTAAGTTACATAGCATCCCAGATGAAATTAAGTCGAAGTCATCATCGTTATTTCAATCATGAAACAATATTAAGGTACCATGAGTACGACACAATTAGGCATTTGTGGGCATGGAGTTGCTGAATAACTGATTGTTGATTGCAGTAAACACTGACACCTTCAGCTTTAGAACAAATAGAGATTTCATGGACCCGATCAAACCTGTACAACAAAAGCTAACCTGAAGCAAGCATCATGAGTAGCAACACTACAATGGGAAGACTCTCAACCACTTGAGCCAGAGGACCATGTTTCATTTCATCAGCAAGTATTCCTTTACTGTGCATCAATGCCACTTCATTTACTTTTAAAGAACCTTACATAGCTGTAGCATAATTCTATCCCCTGCCAAACATGATAAGTGACTGCTCTGCGATCAGTAGCTTAGCAAGATCTATCATTTCCTGGTCAAGCTTAAGCACCTCTCTAACTTTCTCCAAAAGATATTAAAAAGGGAATTAATGTTTCATACAAACAATTTATCAGCATAAGTATAGACAGAAAAGGCACATCCAAGAGAAGTTCAGAAATTGTGAAGGTGAGATGGGAAGTGACACATACTTGGAAGGTCAAAAGAAAATCAATTAATGTAAGAAAGTCTACATGCTGACAAAATGCTTACCCAAAGCGACTACTGAAAGCTGTCTGCAATACGCAGCTTGGGCTCAAAACAGGAAATGATCAATGTCGGGATCATAGTTATCGGGCCTCAGTTAAGGTGAGATAGCAGGACTTTCTGCACCAAAGTTCTCCTCACACGTTGGCAACGTGCTCCTCCACTTGGGAAATAAAACAAGAAAAAAAGAAGAAGAAGAAAACTCCGGTTCAACCATGCGCAAGAAGTAAGCCACATAAAAATACTGGTGACACTGAGCGCCAAGCTTCACAGTACAAAATAGGTGGTCACTACTGGTGATACTGAGCAAATTTTACCATATTGCTATGGTATATTCCCAAAATGACAATAAGATGAAATCGATAAAACTCAAGTTCGACTGAATCAGGTGATAAATCCACCTCTGAGTACTCATCCTCTTTGGATGATGATGTTCATGTGAGTAAGGCTAGTAGAAGGACTCTGAGTTCTATAGTGCACTAATTAAGGTGCAAAGCCAAGACCCAAGTCTTGAAAAGAAAAATGCCTCTCTTTTCTAGTGTGAAATAGTGATGAAGAGGAAGAGGAGGAGTTGAATGAGAGAAGACATAAGATTTACTTGAAAGACGAGGTGGCCAAGAACCTGATTGAGGAGGGACCTGATTTTAATGAGGAGCAAACAGAAGCTACTAAGAAGAAGAGCTGCAGTGAGGCACAAGAGGAGATAAGAAGGGCATTTTCTGGAAGCTGCAGAGGCTGCAGAGGCTGATGGCGACGACTGTGATGTTTCTGAAAGAGAAGAAGAGAGACGATGGTGTGCCAGTTGAAGGTGGCAATGCTGCAGAATTTCAGCAGAAGCTGGATGTATATTTTGGCAGGAGAGAGGGTTTGGGTAAGAATGAGATGTTTCTGAAAAAGTTCTTTTTGTATAAGATGTGGGTTGGCAAGGATTACAAGAACAAAGGACATGTCAATGAGAAGAGTTGGATGGGTTGACGAGGGATAAGGAAGAGATTGAGAAGCAAGGATTATAAAACCAATTTCAGGTACGTGAAGAGTCCAGGCAACAGGCTATTGGGTCATTCGAGGAGTTGAAGCACTTGAAGCATTTAAAGGAAAAAAAAAAGAGGAGATGAAGCAAAAGCTCAAAGTCTAAGCAGATCGCTGGCATAGGTGAAGACGAGGGCTGCCAATTGGATGGAGTTGATCTTGATGATGACTTTGATCCTGAGGAATATGATATGGCGATGAAGCAAGTTTTCAATGAGAAGTATCACAATGCAGAAGATGTGGACCCTAACTTTGGCAGTCATGGAGATGAAGAAGGTGGAGAAATTGATGGAGCTGACCTTGTTGATGACTTTGATCCCAGGAATACAATAGGATGATGAAGCAAGCTCTCGATGAGAAGTATTACAATGCAGAAGATGTGCACCCTGACTCTGGCCGTGATGGAGATGAAGGTGGAGAAATTGAAAAGCCATACTTCAAGAAAGAAGATGAATTGCTCAGACTGCAGATTGGCTGGGAAGAATTAGAGTCCAAGGATGGATTCTTAGCAGCTAGAGATAGAAGCTTAAGACAAAGGTAGATGATGTAGGCAAAGATGACAATAATGATGACGAGGAGGAGGAGGAGTCTGAGTCTGATTGCACCTCGAGGCACAGAATGAAGAAATGATATCTTCTAAGGATGGAAGTGTAAAAGGAAACGGAAACTATCATTGCTAAAGAGAGCTGAAGAGGCAATGTTTCATTGAAGAAGCTTGCTCCTTGTAGGAAGAAGGAATGAAGAGTACACAATAATCAGAGGCACCAGCTAAAACTGAAGTCAAAGGAGCTTCCTGAAGAAGGAAGGTCTGATATATAAAAGAGGCATAAAGATTATTGTAAGAATCAAATGCTGAAAGGGTAGCTTGAGTCAGATGAGGATTCGAGTAAATTGTCAAAGAATGCAAGAAGAAGAAGAGCCAATCTGCAGTTAAGTTATCAAACTCAAGGCTCAGAGCTTATGGGAAAATAACACCCCAAGTATAAGGGTTATACAAAGCACTTGAATTGCAGCATGACTAGCACTCAGATTGCATCAGAATAGTAAAGAGGGATGAATCCTATCAGCAAATTCAATGTCCGTGCCCTCTACCAACATTTTGTTCCATCTCTCATGAATCCCACATGGATCATTTCAAACTCTCTTTGTAGATAAGCCATCCGAGAACGAAATGGAGTACACATCAAATTTGTCCTGCTGATCATAGCACTCACTGATACCACAATATATCCCTATGTTTTATCCTCAAAAGCTTTCGTATCAAATGTTAGTAAATGCCTAACGATATCCTTTGAATATTAAAAGAAAAAGCCAAGGCCTTGCTCACACTACCAAGACGAGTATCCTACTTAGTCCATTGCAAAATTAACAATTTTAGAATCTGGCTAGAAGAACTAGTGTATTGCCAGCAATGGTCACTACTGGGACAACTAAATTGTGCAGCATTTTTACTGCTGGAAGGAATAAAAACTCTCAATAGTAGCAGAGAGCTCATATTTCAATAATAAACAAAATATATGATATCCATAGACAACAAAACATTTTAAGTTGGCAAATATCACATGCCAAGTTCTAACATGCGATTGAGTCCATGACTAAGTAAAGTGGATATGGAAAATGCAGCCACTACAATCAAGCACCCAAGTTTCCAGCAAATTGTTCCAGCAATCAAACCTACTTAATAATGATGATAATGATGACAACAACACCACCAATTATTCTGCAGTCGGGATATAGTTTCAAAAGCAAAGTTAGAACCTAGCACTAGTAATACCCGAGTGAATTAAGGAAACCACGCCACAATTCTTTCACAAAGGTCATCTTATGTACTCCATCTTTTGACAATTTTTTTTTTTTTTGGTAATTTTCTTTTGAACCTGATCCACATTCTACACTCATAAGAAAAGAGGAGGAATAGATTCAACGGATCGTAGCCGCCCGGTTTTTAGTCTGAAGAGACCAGGCCGATTAATCGAAGCTCTGAGGAAGAAACTCATGGAGGCCATGGAAAACACAACTAAGATAAAAACACTAGCCAGTCAAAGGACCAAAGTCCAAAACAACTCATCAACAACAGTGTTGTTAGCCAAATGGATTTAAGGTAGGAAGTAATTACTTTCCACTGCCGATGAAGTGAGGACATTGCTGCTCCACATTCCCCAAGATTGAACTCTCCGAGCCCTTCACGAGCGTGAGCATGGACTTCTCTTGAAATGTGGGGTTTTTACCACCGGTCGGCACGGCATTCGTACAGCTTTGCCGAATTAGCTGAGCACCAAAAACTTCACCCATCAAGTGATCTGAACGGGAAAGGAGGTAATTGCCCAAACATTTGCGTGCAGTTTAGAATCGCCAGTGCAAGTTCTGGTGCGAAACCCGGTGTTGCCATTATCCGGCCGCCGGCGGGGCTCCGGGAGGCGGCGGCGGCGGCGGAGGCGGGGGCAGCGGCGGCGCGCCGGAGAGTGCGGTGGATTGGGAGCGAAGGCGGGAGAGAGACACACAGAGAGAGTCTCGTTCGTTGACGAGGGAGACCCAAAATTTTTAAATATTGGAAAATTTTTACGCCTGTCCCGGCGGGACCCATCCGCTGACGTGGCTCCACGTGTCACTCGCTGAATGGTTGCTGCTGTGGCGGAGCTTGGCCACGTCGTCAGCATATCTTGGACAGCATTGGTGGGGAAGCTTCCTTAAGCGCGGAATGCAGAGGTCCGGAAGGTCGACTTTATGAAGATCAAGATTCCCATTCTTCACGGGTTCAATTGTAAAAACAAAGATTTGCTCCCACTCCAGCCATCCCATACACAAGGCTCTTTCATTTGAATACACTCGGTGGCTGCACTTTGCCAAGGATCTTTCGAGCCCCTAAAGATCTTTGGGATAATGGTGTCTACAAATCCGACCATATTGTGCAGTTAAATATCAAACCGAAAAAGGAAATTAGAACATGATACAATCTACCCCTGCTTGTGTCCAAGAAAGGTACAAACTAGGAGTTAACTAATGATTTGATGACCAACGTGACAATTATCAATCGAGAGACATGCTTAACACCAAAAAACCAATCACAACAAAAGAAGCAAATCCAATCTCAAATACTCGATTGATTCCATCAATCTCACACTAGACTACTCTTTCCCGAATAAGGATACAAACTTCCTCTTCCAACCTCCATCAAGCTCCTTTTACAACTCATGATGCAGCACAACATACATCAATCAAAGT
Source organism: Eucalyptus lansdowneana (assembly GCA_017140395.1). Taxonomy (NCBI): domain Eukaryota; kingdom Viridiplantae; phylum Streptophyta; class Magnoliopsida; order Myrtales; family Myrtaceae; genus Eucalyptus; species Eucalyptus lansdowneana. The sequence goes on along the minus strand of CM029490.1, from coordinate 17,550,684 downwards.
CCACCATAAAAAAATGGAGTTTTCATACTAAATGCTAAAAATAATAACTAATATTTTCAGCAACTTCAACAAAGGCAATAATGAACAACATATTGCTCTAAGTTGCATAGCATTCCGGATGAAACTTTTTAGGAGAAAATTAAGGATAGACTTAAAGTTAAGAGTTTTTTAGAGTTCGTTTATTTCGTGAAAAACATTTTTCTCATTTTTAGGTGTGCGATTCGTTTAGGAAAATGTTTTTCCTACCAAAACTAAAATTCAGAAAAATGATTTTCTCTTTAATAAATGAAAAATATATGCCAAAATATAACTAGATATTAGTGCTTCAACTCAAAACTTGTTCTTGGACATGGAAATCATAATGTTAATTCTTGGGTCTTTGTGTTTAGGACTAAATTTCCAATGGCTAAATCCAAGTCCATCGAGGCCAGGTCCAAACCTTTGGTGCCCATTCTTGATTCTCTAGCCCTTGAGCTCACCTCTATAAAGGTCATGCTCAAGGTACCAATGCTCAAGCTCTAGTCCTCACCCTCAAGCGTGGGTCCACAAAGGCTTTACGTGGATCCTTGACACGTGGGTTCAGTCGTTGTTAATAAAATATTTGTTCTTATAAAAATAGTTAAAAAAAATAGAATTTGAGCTCGGGCATCAAGCAACCTCTTAGCCTTCGATGGCAAGGCTCAACGCATGAGGCTAGTTTGCTCAAGTCTCGTTAAATTGAGCATTGGGCAAGCTCGTGGCCTCTGGAGCTTGCGACAAGCTTGCCCGGGGCTAGCAAGGCTTGAGTTTGCTGGAATTTGATGAGCTTGAGCCTTGTTGGCCTTGGGCAACGCTTGAACTAATTTGTAGTCATCGTTGATCATTGATATAAAAAGCAAAAAAAAAAAATATATAAAAGTAAAAATGATCTAAATATACGAATTTTTTATAATTTTCCCCATTAGATAAAAATAGTTTCTATAGTTTTTTTTTTTTTTAGGTTTCCTCTAAATATTAGAAAATAAAGTAATTTTCCTGTAAAATGACTCTAAAAAATATTTTTCAGAAATGGTACATTTTCACAAAAAAAAAAAAAAAGGGTCCTCATATGATGAAAAAATAATTATAGGATAGAATTGGGAGTGGACTTAAAGATTAGGATTTATTATGGGATAAAAAGTCCAGATTAAATTTGGAGCAAATTTTAAGTTGGAGGTCTTTTAGGGTGTTAAAAATATTAGGGAGAATAATCAGAACCGTCCCGGTGAGACGTGTCTTCACGTGACACCCCACTGATGTTGTCGCGGAGCGTGGCAACGTCCTCGATCGGGGGATCAAGACTCTTAAAAAGTCGTCCTAAAAAAGGGGAGTCATCACGGCAAACGTAGTTTTCACCAGGAAACCTCGTTGCCGATTTGAAGGAGACCCGACTTTTTTGGTTCTACTTTGGCCACGTGACGTCGAGGTGAAAGTCAAGTCGCTCGCAAAGGGAAAAGCCCTCATGTCGAAGGGGTCCCGGAATTGTCAAAACCGTCTCACCACCCACTGCGAAACTTCTCAACAATGAAAGAGCCCACATTTATGTTGGGAAAATATGACTGCGAATAGGGTAGAACAATGAAGTCAGATTGAGTAATCAAGTTGGACTTTGAGGCGTGATATCACTTTTTTTAAGGATTTATTTGTTCCACAAAGTTGCTAATAGTCACCGGCAAATTTCCTCTAGAATACAACAAAGTTTCAAATGAGAATACTAGATAGAAATTATAGTATTTCTCCAAGGTCTCTCATGGGAAACAATTAAAAAAAAAAAATGGATGTATAATCTTTCGAAAGAAGATGAAAATGGAAGAAGATCATCATTTGATCTCAAAACAAATGTACTTATATATGTCTTTCGAATAGAGGCAACTCTTCAAAAGATTACAAAAAGAACAAAGGCAACTTTTTGGGAAAGATTACAAAATGAATAAGTATGTCTCAAAAATTACGTTTAAAAGACATAAGAAATTCGAAATAAAATAAATAAAAATAAAAAATAATCAAAACTTTTCGTGAACATGCACTGTTTCAACAAGACTCTATAGTTAATTTTAATAGAAATAAATCCGAATTTTTCAATAAATAAAATTAATGATCATTGGTTAGTGTCAAATCTCGTCCACTTGTGCACTCACATCTTTTCGATATGGGATAAGGCACATTTTCATTTGTTTTATAAACAAATTATCAACAATCCCCCACTTTTGTTTATAAAACAAAAACAAAAAATAAAACGTTAGAAATATACAGCCAAAATTTCTGTGAGATTAATAGACATACATAAAGGTCTCTTTCGAGTTAAACTTTTACTTAGTGTAAGTATTTCAAAGCTCTATCAAAGTGACAAGTAGCTCGGCTTTAAACTTGTACTTTTGTATGATAGAACTAGACATACCATACATACATTAACCTCTTGTTTCAACGAGAAGTTTTATATTACTCCGCACTATTATGGCATTGTGCTTAATCTTGTTTCATAAGCTTTCTAGAAAGCAACCTTAACTTTCATAAAAAACAGCACCACTTCTAAGCTCATATAGGTGAAGTATCTACAATGTGCCTCTGTTACTATTAACACATTACAAATTTGTACTATACTTCATTAAAAATTCAATTCAACATACAAAACGTAACAGATGATTTGACTTATCACATCAAGGCTACGTCAATATCAAACAATCACATTAAATAACTTTTTTTTACCCATTAAACCTTGTAACTAGTGATATTCTAGCAAAAAAGAGGTCAGGTTACCATTATTAGTGATTTTCAATTAAAGGGTTTTAGTCCCCTTTTTTATGAGGTCATTATTACCATGTGTCTTGGTAAAGCCTTTGTCAAAGGATCGACAAGATTATTACTTGACCTCACATAGACAATTGTTATGGTACCATCTTTAGTCAATTGTCCCACATACTCATGTCTTAGACTAATATGTCTAGACTTACCATTATAGGTGCTACTATAAACTATTGCCAAAGTAGCATGACTATTACAGTAGATAAAAATAGGAGGCATAGGACTAGGCCATAATTTGATATTCAATAACAAATTCATAGTCCATTTAGCCTCTTTCCCAAATTTTGCTAAGCAACAATTCAAATTTTATAGTTGAGTGAGTTATGCACATTTGTTTCTTGCTTGCCCAAGAAACAACACATTCACGTAATATGAAAATCCATCTAGAAGTTTCATCTCCCATACTTGTAATCCAACTAGTATCGGTGTATCTTTGTAATACAACCAAATAATTATTATAGAACAATCACAAATTTTAAGTTCTCTTAAAATAACCAAAAAATAAATTCTAATAATGGCCTTTCAATGTTCTATATTTGTATTACTAGTATATCTACTCAATTTGCACAATATCATGTCTAGTATAATGTATCACATACATTAAAGACTTTATAGCACTAGCATATTTAAATTGTGCTACTGCTATACCAGTATTATAATTTAATTTAATACTGAATCAAATGGAGTACACATTTCTTTGAAGCCAAGAGGTTTAAATTTATTTAACCTCTTTTCCATGTCATCACTTTGGCTTAAAGAATAACCCCCACTATTTTTTTTTTTTAAATTTTAACACCCAATAAAGTATCTACTTCACCCAAATCTTTCATTTTGAAATTGAAAGTTAGACACTTCTAAGTCTCAATGACTCTAGTCATATTAGTTCCAAAAAAAAAAAATCATAAACTTAATAAGAGAACTACTAACCTTCCCCCAAGGTTCTACACTTCTTCCTCAATCAAGAAGTGCTTTCATTCACTAGGAGACATCTAGCTTTGAAAAGCTACAAGTAATTACTCAAGTGATAGGAAGTGCATGCTGTCTAGAATCAAAGATGAATAACGTGCACAATCGGTGCTTCAATCTCTTTATACCAAAGGTCGAATCTACTGTTATGAGACTGAGGAACCTAAAACAGATCATTTGTCACGCCCCGATCCTCAGGCGCGCGCCCATCTCTTAGCTAGTCGATTTATTTGCAACGTCCCAGGAAGGTCGCCGACCAATTCATTTATATACGCATGCGGAAGCTTAATAAAATCCCAAGACAATTAAACAATGTAATAGAAAAGTAGGATCATATTTTTCAAACCAAGACAAGTCTTTATAGACAAACTGGTTAATTACAAACTTAAGCTGCCTGCAAAATTGTCAGCTTATCAAAAAGGGGATTGTCTTAACATCCACTAGTCAAACCCATTTGCCGATTATTCAGCCTCCACCTTCTGAACTCCAAGACTTCCGGTCCTCCACAATCGTCATCTAGGGACCTGAAATATTTTCCCCAAATTGGGATGAGATTACGTCTCAGCAAGTTCTACCCCCCTAAGACCCGATTAGTAAACTAATACACTTTAGGGCTGCCAATACACAACATTAGTCAGAAGACTTACCTTGGCTTCAGATTCCACCTGTATATTAGCACAGATCAAATAGGCACCCAAGTAATCACATCACAGATCGAAGCATCAATCAAATCGATCTAGTCAATTACACGCCAACAAGACCACTCACGATCATTTCCATTCAATCAATCAATTCACAATATCAAATCAAAGCAATGATCAATCGACTTAGTCGATCACATGTCAACACGACCCCATGCTTGGTCGGCACATTCAATACTATCTATAAAGTCCTATCAAATCAGGATTGCTCACCCAAAGCTGACAAATAGATAGTATAACTCGCCCAAAGCTGATAAAATAGTATACTATGTATATGCTCGCCCAAAGCTGATAGAGTAGGGCCCCTAGGCCAATTTATTCATAAATTATTTGATTTTGGTTATTAATGGAAAAATGACAAAGCGTTGGTTGACAACGCCAAAAATATTTCGGTGGACTACAGAAAATGATGGGATTGGTGGAAAGGAAATTTTAGTATTTTGGCTAATGCCAACCGTGTACCCACACACAGCTATTTATCGAGAATGATAAAAAGATGAAATTGATTGTATGAGAGAGTGGTATACTAAATTGGCCTGGAGGCCCTAATCTGTCAGCTTTTGGTAATCAAGATACCGGTATACTATATCGACCTACGGGCGATATGTCAGCTTTGGGTGAGTAGTATACCTTATTATCAGCTTTGGGTGCACAAATTAACACTCAAATAAATAAACATACTACACCACGATAATCAGCATAAAATTCCGATCACCGACCATCCGTGTTGAATTTTTGAAAAATAAATAAATAAATAAATAATTTCAAAAAATAAATAAATAAATACAATAAATTCAATTTAGCACAATATAAGCTCAATTAAATAAACGAATTGCACCACGATCATCAGCATAAAATCTCGATCACGACCATCCCAGTTGAATTTCCGGAAAATAAAAATAATTAATTAGTTTCGAAAATTAATATTTAATTCCTAAAATTCCATTTAAGCTCGAATTGCCTAATTAACATCCGATAAGGGTCAGAAAAAAATCCCAAGAAGCATTCAATAAATACTATGGGCCATTCTCTAGTTAAGTACATAACCTATTTCACTAATATGCAATGCAATTAACTAATAATTGCTCATCCGTTCTAATATAACCACCTAATTACACTTAACTAACACTAATCAACATTTAAGTATAATGAGCAAACTAAGAAGGCGGTAGTGAGTAAAAATCACTCAAAACGACAAGATCGACGCGAGGATCGACTTTCCTCAAAGCGGGCCGAGCATTCGGGCTCGGGAAAACGGCCAAAACAAGCCACAATCCCATTGTCAAACCCATTTTTTTGCCTTCTCTGTGCGTTGCTGGTTGAGGTGGTTCCGGCGTCGGTTGAGGTGGCCAAGGGCAGCAGAGGGCAAGGTAGAGCTCCGGTGAGGTCGACGGTGGCTGGAGGTGGTCGGGTGGCGGCCTGAGGTGGCTGAACGGGACTAAACCAAGGTGGAATAGGGGCTGGACAGCAGCTCGTTCGGATAGGGGCAGACGGTGCACAGCAGGCGAGCGTGAAGCGGATAGGATGGCGACGATGCTCGATAACGGCGACGGTAGCTCCGGCGCGACTGCAGCTCCTTCTAGCAACGCTAGTCGCTGCTTCTACTTTTGCTGGTCGGTTCTATTCGAACTAGAGGGAGGAGAGGGGGTGGAGGTGCGCGGGCGGCAGCACGGCGGCAAGCAGCTCCGGTGGCTTGCAGGTGTGAGACGACGGTGGCGAGAGGCGGCGACGGCAGCTTGGTCTTCGACTTCCATGGCTTCGAGAAGCCGAAGAGGAAGATGGGGGGTTTCGGTCGACGGAGGAGAGAGGGGAGGAAGAAGAAACCAATTTCCCATTTTTCTCTCACACTCTCTCTCTCTTAGGTCATCACAACTTGGCCCACCATGATCTCATATGATGTCACCTTCCACTCACCTCTAAGCTTTCAAGACAAGCTTCTAATAGGTCCATTTTGCTTAGTCCACCATGGCATACGAATTTCACTTATTTGTACATCAATTATTTCAATTTCATTCAATTCTCTTCTAATTGAACCAATTGAAGTCCATAAATTAATCCAATATTACCACACTTTAATTCACATATTTACTTGTCCATAGAACCATCTTGAATCCCAAAAGCACAATAAAAACGGTCCTCTGCAAATTCTAATAAAAAATGGCCCTAACTTAGCTTTTTTTTTTTTTCCAAAAATCTCGATCGTCAAAAAAATCTTCTGAGACTGAGTCGATGTTCCTAAAATTTATTGTGACATGACAGACTCTTCAATTTCTGAAATCGGACTTAGATTGACGATTAATTTCACTCGGACACGTTCTCGAGTATGACCTAGGTTACCAAGTAGTTTTCAGAACTTTTTAGGGAAAATGACTCATGGTCGATTTTCTTCAAGCCACAATGAACCCACTCGACATAATGGCGACTCTCTATTGTCATGAAAATCTTGAGAATTCAAATACGGACACAAGGTACCAAAACGACGGTAAAATCAAATTAGTGTCAATCAACAAGAACTTTCCAATTTAGTGGAGTCACCCACGATTGGCCACACATCTTAGTCGAACTGACATATTTCTGATCTCAAATCGATTTTATACTATGTCGTAATGGCCTCTAAAGAGGAGTACGGTCGATAAGTCGATTCTTGATCGAATTCTTAAGTCTATTTGCCTTAAAATCTCTTAATGACTTCTCCATATGGTTTAGTTATTTCGTGAGTGGCCAACTCCGAGAAAAGCACTATAATCACGTCGATGAAAAGCCTCACTTATCTGATCAAAATCAGGACTTGAAAATCAGAATGTCACATCATTCGTTGCAACTGCCCTTCTATTTGAATGCCCAGGATGAAAGCATCTGTTTCTGAAGTGCCTTGATAGAAGAATATGAATTTCTCATTTCGTTCAACTCAGAACCTTGCGTGAATGACTAGTGTCGTGATAATCGACTTAGTACAGAGCAAATCCAACGCCGTGGCCAGTATAGATCAAATCGATACGGCCAACGACACACGCAACCCAAGACACCCATTCGAATACCTAAAGAGAACCACAACTCGCGTCCCAGAACAAACAACCACACGCAAAAAGCTTCTTCGGGTTCCAGTCAGGGTCAACTACGATCACCCTGTTAGCCTTAGTTAGATTCGTCCTTGAACCGCCAACGTTTGTCTTTAGAATAAATATGAACACGTCATCCGAATTGTTGAGCTCATCTATCAAAGCCATTCTTTGTATTACAGGAGTGAGACCATCCAGTCTTCGGTACTTGTATTCACTGCGAAAGTACCTCCTACTTGATATGGATCCAAAATGCCAATCAACGGAAGAGATTAAAAGGCATCTTAAAAAAAAAAATGAATCCATCATGTATCTGCCCCTTGATGAGACCGAGTTATTGAAGTGTGCAGGGACCCGGACAACACATTCTCGATAGTCATATCAAGGTAAGCCTCAGCGGTCTCACGCATCTTTGTGAGGAGGGTAAATGAAATTTCCTCCACAGCAAACTGCTTCTTTACGACCTTGAAATTGACGACAATCATGGGCTTGAGGCCGGGACCAGCAATGACCCTTGATGGCCAATGCCTCATGTTACTCTGGACCGAAGGATCGCTATATCTCCTCCCGAACAAAGATCTTGCACTCGATCTCATGATCAGAGTCTCGACATCCTCGAAGTCGTTTTTACAAGATGAGATGCCATCTTGCATGATATTTCCATGATGGATTTTGCATCGTGAGCAAGATGCCGTCAAGATTAGTAAGTGTTGAGTCCCAAACCGAACATCAAATACAGAGACAAGACATGGCATAGCATTGGGCACACAAAAGACATAAAACGCACCCTTATGACAGACCCAAAATGGACACAATAAAAAGAGAGAGAGAGAGAGAGAGAGAGAGAGAGAGAGAGAGAGAGAGAGAGAGAGCCTGTAGATCTTCTTTGAAACTCTGGCCAACGGTGATGAGTGATGATTGTTGGCGTCGACTAGAAGCCATCGAGGAACAGACCTGTTGGGAAGTGAAAGAACCTGTCCACTTGCAAGCGTTTGGTGCTCGGATCGCGCAATGGCGAACCTGGCCTCTTGCATCTTTATCCACGGTCACACGTTGCCTCGAGATTTACGGCCACCCGTTGCCTCGAGATTTACTAATCGGCATTGGCAAGGGACTCGTTTCAACTACTTCCTCTGAAGACAGCGTTTCACGACATGGACGCCAAATATGGACGCTTGTCTTCTGCTAGGCGAATTTTTATTTTTTATTTTGATGATCTGGCTTCCCGCCGCCCCCCAAGATATGGAACCTGCAACGTCAATTATAGCCTTTTGGTGGTTCCCCTTCTCTCTTCTAATCAAACACATAGCATTCCGGGCAGGAATCCCAGACAAATTCTGCATGGCGAGCATGTAAATCACAGACTGCGACTCGGGTTCCCTCGTAGCAAAGATGAAGTGCTTCATATGTTCGGGAACCGGAAGTTTAAGGACCGACTCATTTGAAACTTTCAGGTCATCGGATTTCGGATTGGAGAAGGGCCGTAGAGTACGTAAACTCCAAAGGAAAGAACATGCCTTCAGGACCACATTGACTCCCTTCCACTTCTATCTAAAACTTAAGAAAATTCGTGAAGTTCATCCTCCCAATTTCTTGCATGGTTCACTCACAAGCCCAAAACAGAACTTCCTCAAAAGGATTCAGGGAATATATTCAGAGCGAAACTAAGAACAACAATCAACGTAGTCTTGGCATGAGAATAGAGATGATAAAGGATCGGAACATAAGAAATCAAATGATCAGCGCACACCGCATTGCATCAAATCACACAAGCAAATTTGTTGCCATCAAACCAGTTTAGTATCACCATGTCTTGAGTAATGACTTTGATTGTCTCTGACTCCATTGTTGCACAAATAAATCCTTAAAATTGTTGGGAAAATATGACTTCGAATAGGGTAGAATAATGAAGTCAGATCGAGTAATCAAGTCGGACTTTGAGGCGTGATATCACTTTCTTTAATGATTTATTTGCCCCACAAAGTTGCTAATGGTCACCGGCAAATTTCCTCTAGGATACAACAAAGTTTCAAATGAGAATACTAGATAGTAATTCTAGTATTTCTCCAATGTCTCTTATGAAAAACAATTGAAAAAAAAATGGCTGTATAATCTTTCGAAAGAAGATGAAAATGGAAGAAGATCATCATTTGATCTCAAAACAAATGTATTTATATATGTCTTTTGAATAAAGGCAACTCTTCAAAAGATTACAAAAAGAACAAAGGCAACCTTTCAGGAAATGTTACAAAATGAACAAATATGTCTCAAAAGTTACGTTGAAAAGACATAAGAATTTCGGAGTTAAATGAATAAAAATAAAAAATAATCGAAACTTTTCGTGAACGATCGCACTGTTTCAACAAGACTCTATAGTTAATTTTAATATAAATAAATCCGAATTTTTTAATAAATAAAATTAATGATCATTGGTTAGTGCCAAATCTCGTGCGCACTCACATCTTTTCGATGTGGGACAATGCACCTTTTCATTTTTTTTATAAATAAATTACCAACAATTTATCCCCCCTCCCCTCCAACTACAAAACCCTTCCTTTGTGATGTCCGCTAACTATGATCCATCGCAAAAGCCCCTTTCGACCAAATAGAAAATAATAAAAACTATAGGACTACAGATCCTCTGCATAGGACTACAGATCCATTGCAAAAACCCCCTGGGATCTGTATTAGCCATTTATCCTCTGCATAGGACTACAGATCCTCTAGCTACCATGATGCCGACCGGCGGTCATCCCCACACAAACATCCGAGGTTCCCCTGACTTCACTACCCTCCACGCCATTCTGGCCTTTCTTGTTTCCGTGCTGGTCAACCTCGTCCAGGTGAAATTCCAAGGGAAACCCACGTCCCCTTTCGACACCCACCCTTTTGCCACCTCTCTCACCGTCTTCTGTCTTCTGTTCTATTGCTCAATGGCCCTCGTTGCTCACCTGTCATTGGCTCCCGATTGTTGTGCCCGAGCATTCCTCATCCTCATGATGCTCGCAGCGTCACTGTCGGTGGCTTCCTTTGCATCGTTGTTGCTCCCGGGCCCCTTTCACTGTTTCCCCTATCTCTTGTTATTTGTGTTGCTTTCCGTGGTCCTCTTGCATCGTCTCGCTCGAGACCTTCACATGTGGGTTCAACACGAGATTGTATCTATTTTTGTCCCCATGTTCCGTTCTTGCCGACTACATGGTGTAAGGGCAGCCCCGCCACCTTTGCCTCGTACCAACATGGACGTGCACTCTGCGCCGGAATTGGGAACTGGTGCGTGTTGACACCGCCACAGATGTGCTAGGGGGTTGCCCACGACTAGCACAACCCCAGAAAAGATAACACGACTAGTGAAGAAACCTGACAACGTTGCGCTTGACAACCAATAACAGCAACAGCAGGAGCTTATGGTTTTGCTATTGTAGAGTCGCATTGTATTTTTGAAAAACAATTAGTTATTAGAATGGACAGCTTTGGAGAAAGTTGACATTGAAATTCTTTCCAATTGAATACTCTGCGTGTCCGCAAAGTAGACCATATCGTGGAGTAAATATCACACTGAAAAAATAAACCAGAACATGGTACATGTTGCCTCAAACTTTTTCCCAAGAATGGTATGAAATAGGAGTTAACTAGTGGTTTGATTACTGATGCAACAGTCACCGCTCGAGAGACATCTTTAACGGCAAAAACCAATCTCAATGAAAAAAGCAAATCATGTCTTAGATACTTGATCAATTCCATCAATCTTGCACCTTTAATAACACACATTTTTTGTTATGTCAGCAGCTCTTTTTTCCTAACTAAGGATACAATCTTCCTCTTCCAACCTCCACCAGACTTCTTTTACATCTCATGATGCAACAAAAGATACTTAAATCAAGGTCCCATATAAAAATGGAGTTTCCTACTAAATGCTAAATACAATGACTTAACATTTTCAGCAATAAAACTTTTCGTGACCTTTCAGATGAAGGTATTAGGGAAACAATATATTGCTCTATGTTGCATAGCATCCCGGATGAAACTAAGCTGTAGTCATTTGTTTGTTATGTCAATAATGACACCATGTTCAGGTACCATGAGTACGACACTTCGAGGCAAATTGACAAGTAAATGCATAACAAGCCACGAACACGCAAGAAAGTGGGTTACAACAGTTTTCCCTAATTGATCATAAGCAAGGATCTTGCAAAAGCTGCCATTCAATAAAGTACAAGTGATATGGAGAATGTATACTCTATATTAGAAAGATGCCTTACATTCTCATGGCATAATCTATTTCGTGAAAAAAAAAAATTCCGGAATATACTTTTCAATTTTTTTTTCAGGTTTCCGTCAAATACCAAAAAATAAAGTCATTTTCGCATAAAATAAGGCGCGTTAGGAAAATATAAGGAAATATTGCATTAGACTGACCTTGCACGGCATCGCTCGGCCAATATTTTCTCCCCGTAAGTGCCAAGGCAAAGTCGCAAAAGTAAGTCGCTCACAAATGGTAAGTCTTCGACAAAAACTTAAAACATGGGAAGACGCAAGGCGAAGGACGACGACCAATATCGTGGTAAACTGCTGGAGTGCTGGGAAGCTTCTCATATCCGCCTGTGCGGTACGACCACCCGACCTCTTTTTCAACTATAAAACCCACCAAGATCTGTTCCTACTCTAGCCATCTCTCTCCGATCATGTCGATAATCTTCGACATAGGACTCCGGGATTCTAGGAGCCAATCCCTATGCCGATACGCCGTCGTCCCCTTGCAAACGTCCGAGGTTCCCCTGCCTTCACTACCCTCCACGCCATTCTCGCCTTTCTTGTTTCCGTGCTGCTCAACCTCCTCCAGCTGAAGTACCAAGGGATATCCGCGTCCCCATTCAACAGCTAGCCTTTCCACATCTTCCTTGCCGGCTTCTGTGATGTGTTGTATGGCGCATTGGCACTCGTTACTCTTCTGTCGTTGGCTCTGATTGCTGTGCCCGAGCGTCCCCCATCCTCACGATGCTCGCGGCTTTGCTCTCGGTGGCTTCCCTTGCAGCTTTGTTGGTCCCGGGCCCCTTTCGCTATTTCCATGGTCCTCTTGCATAGTCTCGCTCGAAACCTTCTTATGTGGGAATCTATGCATGTCGCTGTGTTCCCTTCTTGCTGCCTACATGGTGGAAGAGCCCAGCCGCTCTAGCCTGTTACCATCATGGATGCGCGCTCTGCGCCGGAAGTGGGAATTGCTTGGGGATTGGCCCGTCTTGACACGGCCGCAGATGTCCCTCAAGATGCCCACAACTAGCATAATCCCGGAAAATATGATACAACTGGGGAAGAAACATGACAACGTTGCCTTCGACAACCAATAACAGCGACAGTAGGAACTTTGGGTTTTGTTTCTGTTGGTATCTTTTGAGAGTCGCGTTGTACCTTCCTTGTATGACTAATTGAGAGAATGGACGAGTTTCGCAGCAAGTTGACATTGAGATTCATTCCATTTGAACACACAAGGCCTCTCCTTACAATATCATATTGAAAAAGGAAATCAGACCACAGTACAGTTTATCTCGGTCTATTTCTCAAGAAAGTTATGAACCGGGAATTAACTAGCGATTTAACGACCGATGTGACAATCATCACTTGAGATTTTGCAAAACGCCAAAAACCAATCTCTGCGAAAGAAGCAAGTCTTAGATTCTCGATCGATTCCACCAAAATCTTTAATGACACATATTTTGTTGAACCGCCTACTCTTTTTTCCCAGAAAGGATACAATCTTCCCCTTCCAACCTCCACCTGACTCCTTTTACATCTCATGACGCAGCTAAGGATGGTTCAATCAAAGTTACACCATAAAAAAGTGGAGTTTCCCCCTAAATGCTAAAAACGATGACTAATATTTTCAGCAATAGAACTTTTTCGGGACCTTTAAATTTAAGGCATTGATGAACAATGTATTGCTCTAAGTTGCATAGCGTCCCTGATGAAACTAAGTTGTAGTCATCGTTACTATGTCAATCATTAGTCATCATTGTTATGTCAATCATAAAACAATGTTCAGATACCATGAATATGACACTTCGAGGCAAATTGACAGGTAAATACATGACAAGCCACAAACGCAAAAGGAAGGTGGGTTACAAGAGTTTTCCCTAATTGATCATAAATAAAGATCTTGTAGGGGCTGCCATTCAATAAAGTACAAGTGATCAATAGAATGCATACTCTGTGTCAAAAAGACGCTTTACATTCCCATGACATAATCCATTTCGCTGTGGGATTAATGCAATCTGAACAAATCTATCAGTGGGCTTCTACTCTATCATCACACTCTTTGCGAGGTTCTTGGGCTAGTCAACATTGTATTCTCTTAGGACCGTGAGATGATACACCAACTACTGCAACCCAAATGTTAAAAATTATCTCATGTCCGACAAATTAGATAATCTATTAAAACAAAATAGGCTATTTGAAAGGAAGAACCGTAATGTGAAAATAATCTATAAGCAATCAATAAATTAAAAAAAAAAAAAAAAAGCAAAATGTTATTGCTCAATCAATAAAATTGATTTCTTTTGTTGTTGTTGAGACTTAAAACAATTATCTCTTTTAAAACTAAATGCCAAATCCTAGAGAGAATTTTGGAACTCTTAAAGCAAAAACAAACACCGATAGCATAAAACAAATCAAGGAAACAAAAAGCTAAATGCTCCCATCCAGCTCCACCTCATCCACATCATAGCTTCATCTTCAGCAAGTTATAATGCATTCAGTAGAGCAGGAAAAAAAGATGTTCCATCTTGGCAAGCCTAGAAAACTATTGGAGGTACTCTTAACCTGTGAAAGAAACTGTATTGACTACAGGCTGAAGACACTCCTCCACCTGAGGAACTTCAGTGACTCTACATGCTCCACCAAGAGACACAATTAGGCGTCCTTTGCGGCCATGGAGTTGCTGAATAACTGATAGGGATTTGCTGTTAACATTGACAACTTCAGCTTTAGAACAAATAAAGATTTCATGGATGTGAGTAAACCCATATGACAGAAGCTAACCTGAAGGAAGCATCATGAGTAGCAGTCACTACAATGGGAAGACTCATCCACTAGAGCCAGAGGACCATGTTTCATTTCACCAGCAAGTATTCCTTCACTGTGCATTAATGCCACCTCCTTTACTATTAAACAACCTTCCAAAGCTGTAGCATAATTGTATCTTCTGCCAAACATCAGAAGTGACTGCTCTATAATCGGTAGCTTAGCAAGATCTTCCATTTCTGGTCACTAAGCTTCAGCACCTCTCTAACTTTGTCTACAAGATATCAGAAAAGGATTTAATGCTTCATACTAAAAATTCTCTCAACATAAGTTTAGTCGAAAAGGCATATACAACTTAGAAGTTCAGAAATTGTTAAGGTGAGATAGGGAGTGACACATACTTGATAGGTCGAAAAGACAATCAATTATTGCATTCTCTTTTAGTTGTACTCAGAAGCTTTCTGCTCAGCCTCGCCATAATTTGATGTGGCTTAACCCACTTCAACAGTTGAATGACTCTGTATTTATTATGCTACAACGACGAGTTGGAAAATACAGCGGATTGGGAGCAAAGGCGAGAGAGAGCCAATTTTGGAAAGAAGAAGAGAGAAGACGAGAGAGAGACCCAAAATTTTGAAATATTAGAGAGTATTTTCAGATCTGTACTGGTGGGACGTGTCTCCATGTGTCACTCATTGAGTGGAGAGGGATTATGCTGATGTGGTGGAGTGCAGCCACATCCTCAATCGCAAGATCACAAGGTGAGGCAAGAGGCTAATGTGGGAGGCTAAGCGGTCGGCTGCCTATATTGTTCTATGAAACAAAATGTGTGAACAGTAATAAATAACTCACATTATATTGCTAGGAACCGAGTGAATTAGAGAAATCACGCCACAATTCTTTCACTAAAGCCATCTTTTTGCTTTTGAACTAGATACATAATTCTACATGCATAAGAAAGTAGGAATAGATTTGATCGTACCCACCTGTTTTTTAGTCCAAAGGGGCTAGGTTGTATTATCGAAGCTTTGAGAAAGATGGAGCCGAACCCTTTGAGACCATGGAAAACACAACCAAGATAAGAACACAAGCCACTCTTTTCCTTAAAAAAGCCCTCAACTTTTGATCTTGTTCTAATTTTACCCTAAACCATTTTTTTCTTTAAAAAAAAAAAACACCAACTTTATATTCATTCTTATAAAAATTCATAAACTTTTACTTGAATCCCATGACTGTCAGTATTAACCCTCCATCCAATCGCCCTTAATGACGCGGCCTTTCACGTTATTGCTATTTTTTTTTTCCTAAAAGAGATGAATCTTCATATCAGCCAAAATGGCTTCTTATTGCATATTTTACTTGGGTAAAAATTAGAAAAATTTAGATTGACTTTCTTTAATTGTTCATACTATTAACCGTCTTCCTTCCATCTCATGAGGGATCTTTGATTTTAGGCTTGATCTTCAATCTCTCGTGCTTGAAAGTCTCCAATCTCATGCAGTCGAAGAGCTCATGTTCAAGAAGCTCCCTTTGAACAATTTGCTCAAGAATTTTATACCACGGGTCAGTGGAGGTAGATTTATAAAACAAAAAAGTGAAGGGAAAAATTGAGATTGGGCTTAAAGATTTTAGGGTAGAGTTGGGAGTGAACTTAAAACTTTTATGGGATACAAAAGGTTACGTTAGAATTGGGGGCGAATCTTAAGTTGAAGGTAATTTTAGGATATTAATCCTATTCGAGAAAATTTTCGGATCAGTCTCGGTGAGGCGAGGCTTCACGTGTCGGCAGTCCGCCTACGGACTAGAGATTAGAGGGCGAGTATGCTGACGTAGAGCGTGACAACATGCTCATTCGCTCTCAAGACGGAATGTCGCTGTAGCTCTCGTCGAAGGGGTTTTGTCCGACCAAAGAAACGACAGAACATGGGGAGGGTCGTCCAGTTCCCAAGCAGCAACCCAGAAACTGCCTGGCCTTCCTAGACTTCGACTTAAAAAACCCCGAGTTCTGCTTCCCACTCTAGCCATTTTCTTTTTCCGATCATTTCGACAATCATCCTCTACATAGGACTCCGGATCCTCCAGGAGCCTACCCCAATGCCGACCGGTCGTCGTCCTAACACAAACGTCCAAGGTTCCCTTGCCTTCGCTTCCCCCCACGCCCTTCTTGCATTCCTTGTTTCAGTGCTTGTCAACTTCGTCGAGGTGAAATTCCAAGGGAAACCCGAGTCCCCATTTCGAGACCCGCCCTTTTGCCACCTCCCTTGTTGTCTCCTGCCTTTTGTTCTACTGCGCACTGGCGCTCGTCACTCATCTATCGTTGGCTCCTGCTTCCTGTGTCCGACCGTTCCACATCCTCATGATGCTCTCAGTGACATCCCTTGCATCGTTGTTGGTCCCGGGCTCCTTTCAATCATTACCCTATCTCTTGTCAATCATGTTACTTGACATGCTCATTGTTAGAATATAATATGCGAAAATGATAGGATTTTATAATTTACGTTAATACGAAATCACCAAAAAAATAAACGGGAAATAATAAAGATATTATAAATTTACGTGGTTTGGTTTAAGTATCGGTCTTTACGTTCACGGAGAAAGCCAACAGCAAATAATTCACTATAATTGGAGAATCGAAGTTTATAATCATTATTTCCCACATCTATATTTAACTACAAACCCAAAGTCTTACTTGGACATAAACTTACGGCACAAAATTATCGTTTATTCAAGCTCAACACAAAATGCTCTTCATACGCCAAAATAAAAAAACTCCAGTGTTTTGTCTTTTGGGCTCCACGTTCTAAATCAAGGCTTCACACGGCTTCTTTTCTTCTTATGTGCAGCTCCCCTTTTGTGGCTCGTACGTACAGCAGTCACAAAGAAGAAAACCTACGTCTTTTTGTGTGTATGTGTAGGTCAAAAGTTTGACCTTGGGCCTCACCACTTTCCATTCTTCATGTGCAGGACATCTTTCCTCTTATTTCCATAGGCTAAAAGAAGAAAATCCACACGTGAAAGTTGTGTGCCCAAAGTCAAATATTTGACTTTAGGCCCAGTTAGATGAATATAACTTGGATAAGGATTCCGCGAGTCCCACATATCAAAAAAGCAAGAGGGATTGGACTCCTTTTTTTTTTTTTCTCTTTTGTAAATCTTTATGGAGTCTCACGAACCTTCTCATTTAAGTGAATCGCGTTTTTATAAATGATCAAACTCGAGATATAATTTAACAATTATCTATCTTGATTCGATATTTGAAGCTAAGTTATAGTGCTCATCATTTATACTGCTCTCCAATGCCTCGACGAACACTTACTCTCCACAGATGCCAATAAAGCTCAAGTAAAACTTGAGCTTCGTCAAAGGAACAAACTTAGTCATCATGTCTGCCAGGTTATTTGATGTAACAATTTTTTTAACAATAACATTATCCTTAGCTAAGATATTTCAGATGAAGTGGTACATGATGTTGATATGCATTGACTAGATTATATGCCAAATATAACTAGTAAATCAAAATACTTATGGTCAACGAAAACATTCATGCATAAATTTAAGAAAGTAAATTTCTAAATTAAAAGAGGTGAAAACACTTTCTAGAATTACTTATCTCGAATATTTTAATATTATTTTATTTTTATTTATTTTTTCATTTTCCTTCTTTTTCTTTGACTAGTTACTAGCCACAACAAAGGTTGGAGACTAGCCATAGGCACCCGTGCCTATGACCGTTAATTGACTATCATCGGGCTTCGGCACGAGGTGTCACAGAAGCCCGGCAACAAGCGAGGGGAAGAAAAAATAAAATAAAATAAAAATTATTTATAAATTAGAAATTTTTTCCCATGATATTAAAATCTTTTTTAAAATGAGGATCCAAACACCAAAAAATGTTTTTGGTCACACATAACCAAACAAATAAAAACTATATACTTTCCTAAAAATGATTTCCCACAAAGTGTGCTATTTTATCATGAAATTTTGCCAGAAACAAATGTACCTTTAGGGTTGCTTTCTTCAATTGTTCTTAGTTTTAAGAGTTTTCCTTCCATCTTGCAAGGGATTTTCAATTTTGGGCTCAATCTCTAATCTTGCATGCTTGAGAGTCTTTAATCTATTGAGATCGAAGAGCTCATGCTTGAGACTGTCTTGCTCAAGACACTTAACTCGGGACCCTTGAATAGCTCGCTCAGGAGTTTTCCATCTCTTGGATGTAAAAAATAAAATAAAATTGAGACATATGATTAATGGAGGCATATTTATAAGGCAAAAAAATTTTAGGAGAAATTGAGAGTGGACCTAAAGTTGAAAGTTTTTAAGGGTCTGTTTATTTTGCTAAAAACATTTTCCTCATTTTCCAATAATTTAGTTTGTTTAGGAAAATGAATCAAAGAAAATGTTCTCCTACTAAAATTTAAAAATAATTCTCTCTTTGAAAGAAAATTATTTTTCAAAATATAGTTAAGTATCGACACTTAGACCCGAAGCTGTACTCTCAAGCATAGAAACCACAATATAGTTAGGTCTTGGGCAGTCGGGGCCAAACCCTTGTTGCCTATACCCGATGCTCTAGCACCCGAGCTTAAGTCTATAAAGGTTGTACTTGAGGCACCAATGCTCGAGCTATAGTCTTGACTGCTAGGGTCGGGTCCACAAAGGCCATGCAATCATATTCGGTGCTAGGGCTCGGGTCCTTGTTAATGAAATGTTTTCTCTTATAAAAATATTTTTTTAAAAAATTTCTTTTCTTTTCTTTTCTTTTCCTTTTCTTTTTACTTCTTCCTCGACTGTTCACTGGTCATGGCGATGATCAGCAAGCTCAAGACTTTGGCACGAGCCTTGAGCTTGCTTATGGCTTATCATCGGCCCTATTACTATGGGTGGCGACCTCCAAGGAAGAAGAAAAAAATAATTAGGAAAAAGGCTTAATACCACAAAAAAAACCTAAATTGGTACATGTGTGACAAATTTATCCAAAACTAATTTTTTGACTACAAAAAGCTCTAAATTAGTACACTTATAATAAATTTAACTTCCATTAATTTTTGTTAAATTTTCATCAAACTATTAAGTTTGATAACATGTGGTAGTTGATGTGTATACCGATTTACGATTTTACCATACATTTATCATAAGTGTACTAGTTTAAGGATTTTTGTGATATTAATCCAATTTCATGGAAACTAACGGATAAGAAACTTATCATAAATGTGCCGTTTTGAGATTTTTGGTTAAATTTATCACGGGTATACTAGTTTGGAGTTTTTAATAATCCAAAAATTAGTTTGGGACAAATCTATCATAAATGTAACAATTTGGGGTTTTTCATGAAATACACTAAAAAAATGATTCTATTGATAATTTTCCCTTTAGATTTGACAGAAAATACTTTTCCGATTTTTTTTCTTTTTTTTTTTTTAGTTTCAATCAAAATTCGGAAAATAGTCATTTTCCTATAAAATGACTTTTTAGAAAATATTTCTTGGAAAACGGTACATTTTTCACAAAACAAATGGACCGTATATGACAAAAAAAAAAAAAAAAGAGGAAGTTTATGGTAGAATTGATAGTAAATCTAAAGGTGGAGTTTTTTATGGAACAAAAAAAAAAATCAAAATAGAATTAAGAGTGAACCCTAAAAGTGGGAGAAAATACAGGGTACGTGAGACGCTCCAGCATGGCAAATAAGAAGGCGGTAGGAGGACGACACGTGTCTTGTGGGACCCACAAATCAGGCGCCATTTTGAAAAAAATTTGGACTGACCTAGGGTTTCTTCTTCTTCTCTTTCTCCGCGCCTCTCTTTCTGCGACGAACTCTCTCTCTCTACCCTCCCTCTCTCTCCGACGAACCACTGCCAGCAATCGCTCTTTCTCCGCGCCTCTCTCTCTGCGACGAACTCTCTCTCTCTACCCTCCCTCTCTCTCCGATGACCATTGCCAGCAACCGACGAACCACCGCATTGGACCAGCAAGAGGACCGCGAGACCTAGCTTCCTCCCTCTGCCCTTCCTCTTTCCTACTGGCGAACCACCGCATGGGACCGGCAAGAGGACCGTGACCTCTCTCTCTTTGCCCTCCCTCTTTCCGACCGGTGAACCACTGTGAGCAAATCAGATGTTTTTGTAGATCTCCCATCATCGCCTTCATCTTCTTTTTTGCCCCCCTTTTTTTCCCTAGTGTTCTAATGGTGGATCTGGAGTTGCATGTGGAGGGTGACGTGATGTCTCACATCAACCTCGACGGCTTCTTCGGCAACCTCCCTGAGGCCGGCGACGTCATCGGCGCTTGCTCTTCGATGAACATGTCGTCGTCGTCTCCAGACTCGGGGCTCTCGTGGCTCAACAAGATCGAGAACATCATGATAATGTCCACGTGCTTACTGAGCCGGGGGCTGAGCGGGCCGTGCCGGAGGGACTCGAGCTTCCCGCGGACCTTCGCTTCCCCGGCCCCTCACCGCCGGCTTCTCCCCGCCTCCTGCAAGATGTGGCAACGCGGCCTCAGGTGCTCCGCTAGCTGGCTAATTTCCTCGGTTTCCATGGCGCGTGTTCGGGATTCTCATTTTTTTTTTTTTTTTTGTTTCGTGTGTGGATGACTACTAGTTCTGGGAGCAGGAGGCCGCAGGTCAAGAAGGCTTCGCCAGATAGGCCGCCATTGATTGTGGTTAATGGAGAGGGCGAAGAGGACGCTGCTTTGGCGGAGAGCGTGCGTAGCGCTGATCGGGAAATTGTGGCCGATGATTCTGAGGACGGTGATTCCGATGGAGTCGTGATTGATGTGGAGAACCAGAATGCTGATAGAACATAAGCTTCCGAAAGTATGGTAATGAAGACAAATTTGGTATTTTTCTTGTCGCATTTCTAGTGCTTTCTTGGGAATTTTTTTTTTTTAATCTGTTTGGATACGCGTATGCAATGTGCACATTGGTTCTAGTTCATAAATATCTCACAAAGTAAGAATTTGAGGGCATGTTTTCTTCGGGGGAGCTGCAATTGTTTTACAGCTTCAAGCACAATGACACTATTGATGGTTGATGTTGCAGTGTCGCCTATCCTATATATGGGCTTTACTTTTTGCACTATAGCATCAATGTGGTTGAGTTGCAATACATCTACATTACTCAATTATTAGATCGTTCTTTCCTTCAAATGAAGGGCTTAGTTCTCTTGCCCTTCCTTTTTTGTTCTGTTAGGGACTAGAGAGCGAAGGCTCCATTTGTCTCTGTAATTTATTTTCCCGTCTATTTTACCTATAGGAAATATGCTCTTATTCCTAGTCTTTTGAATATCTGTACATGTTCTTATATAGTGTGAGTTGTTACTTCTATAGTAGGCCATCGATAGTTCTTTAAAGATATATTATTAATTCCTTCAATTTTTGTGTGTTCAGGCACCGTGTTTCGTCAATGGAGTAACTCCCACCATAGTGAGGAAGATGACTCACTGCAGTTTGAATCTAAGGTAATTAAGATTTCAAAATTACAGCGCTTATAAGGACTGGACAATTCGTAGGGTGTATCTCCTTGATCGATTGCTCATATTTATCTGATTTCCATGGCTAACCATGTGGTTGACCTATGTTAGTAGTTTTTCTGGCCATGAGAAACCATGAATTGGCCCTTTTTGCAGATAATACTTTACAGTCAATACACCCCCTTATCTGTACCCCTTTCATATGTGTTTAATGTCTCATGATGCATTGATTTTCTAGAGTTGTGGAATAATAATCAATGTTCCTTCCCAGAATATAGGAGAAATATAGTTACGTTTTAAGTCCATTTGCATGCAGGTGAATGAGCTTAAGAAAGCTATGGGACCACTCTAGGCGAAGTTTGAAGTATTGTGATGATGCATGCTTGAGGAGATACTTGGAAGCTTGAAACTGGAACATAGATAAAGCAAGGAAAATGTTAGATGAGACGCTGAAATGGAGATCAGCTTTTAAGCCTGAGGAAATCAGCTGGGTAAGATGGCTAAGTGTCCCAGTGAATGAATACCTGCGCGAGTATTGTGATAGATAATTTATGCCGATGGCTGTTGCCTGTTAAACTTCAGTAGACATCTGATCCTTGTTACCTGACCTGATAATTAATTTTATTTCGTAGACTAAGTTCCTGGTATGGAGAAGAACTGATTTTGTAAATGAATGCAAATGCAGGATTGGTGTTAGTCAACAATAATTGAGTGGCTCTCATTTTTTGTGTCTTCTATGAGACTGCCATGATGCAGTGATATGAAGCATTAGGTGTCGGAGAGTTTATTGTTCAAGGGACAATAAGTGTCCTAGTATATTTTTTTCACTCATGCTGTTTCCAAAATCATCATTTAGACCGTTTTAGTTGACAATATGGCTAATGAGCAGGTTGTGTTAGACGTGCAATAGTACTTATTGGGACGCAGAATAATGCTTCCATTTGACAATGTGATGCTTACTAAAACAGGAAGAAGTTACTATTGAAGGTGAAACCAGAAAAGTATTCAGAGCAAGTTTTCATGATTGTTATGGAAGGAGTGTTCTTATATTGAGACCTGGAATGCAGGTATTTATCCATCCTGTTGTTGCTAATTTCTGTAGCTTTTATTTGCTCTTACCTATTAACTTGGCAATAAATCTTGCAGAATACTCAATTGCTTGACGACCAGATGCGACATCTAGTCTATTTGATAGAAAATGCGATCCTTAATCACCCGGAGGGTCAGGAAAAGATGGCTTGGTTGATAGACTTCACAGGGTGGTCCTTGAGTACCAATGTGCCCATCAAATCTGCAAGAGAAAGTATTAATATTCTGCAGAACCATTACCCTGAGAGGCTTGCTGTAGCATTTCTATACAACCCTCCTCGCATTTTTGATCAGGCTAAACTTGTCATTCCAAGATCTCCAAGTACATGGCAATGTTTTTAGTTTTGAGCTGTGACTAGTGAGAGCTTCAAACCAGCAGACGCTTCCTGATATGGTTCGCCAGGTTGTTTATCACGACTTTGTTGCTGCTATGGCAAACTTGCTCTTGAACTACAAGTGCAGATTCCACACGAGGTGCTAGTTAAATTGGACCGGCCTCCATATGTTCCAGTCCTACGTTAGTCAGGCAGAGACATGTAGATGAAAAAGGCTTCTGGCCATTAGCCATCTGAACAATCGGGCTTTCAATTCCAGATGGAAAATTTGCCGGAGCAAACCGTGTTCCCTCTCTCATTGCCATTATCTTCGATGAGATAAATTTAACGAGCAACAAACCACAGGTTCTCCGCAACCTCATGCCTCCATTATCGCTTTGGTTTCTCAGGTCAATTTTCGATAATATGTTAGGTCAGGACATAATTTTTTTTGGAAAAAGGAGATGGTGTCACAAAAATTGCGGGTTATTAAATGTGCAAGATTGATGGAATCGGTCAAATGTCTAAAATCGCCAATATCGGTTTTTGTCATTAAAGATATATCAGTGGTGATTGTCGCGTCAGTTATTCAAATTGAAAGTTAACTCCCAATTAATACCATTCCTAGGAAACATAATCAGAGGAAAATTGTATTGTGTTCTGATTTTCTTTGTCAATATAATATTTAACTTCATATATAGTCCAATTTGTAGACACGGAGAGTTCTAATGTATTTGAATGGAAGGAATTTCGATGTTGACGTGCCTCGAAGAAATCAATTTTATTAATTAATCATATTTTGAATGTACAATTCGGCTCTCCCTAGACACCAAAACAAAAGCAACATCATAAGCTCCTACCGGTGCTGTTGATGGTTGTCCAACGCAATATTGTTATTTCTCTTCCTGATTCGTGTTTCACTTTCCAAGGAGAAATATTCAATGGTTTGTGCGTTTTGTCAACTTTAACCAATTACAATTCGACGCGATGAGAGAGCAGAAGTACAGTGGGGTTTAGATTTTCAGTTAAAGTGCGTTCGTTCATGGAAAATTCAATAAATAAGGAAAATATTTATTTAAAAAATACTTTTTAAGAATTAAATTAATTATCTTTTATTTGATATATATCATTGAACGTTCTTTTCCTATTGCTTTCTTTCAGATAAAAAAATCAATTTTTTAAATAAATATTTATTTTTAATTTTCTTTTCCTTTATTTCATTCTCTCCCAGCCGCCTCTCCACCTAACGCATCGCCCTTTCCTCCTGTCCACCGCCATCAACGCCATCTTCGACCAACTCACCTCCCTCTGCAGCGATTCCGTCCACCGAAGCTCGACCGAGCTCCAAGGACAGGCACAAGCCGGCGAGCCTTGACCATGCCCGAGGCGCACGCGCACGCGTCGCAAACAAGGACGAACCTGGGCTCGCACTAGAAGAAGGCGTAGGCACACGGAACAGAGAAGCAGAGCTCCCCAACGAGGCGAACAATGGCGAAGGGGAACTCGATGCGAACGGCGACGGACCAGAGCTCGCGGCAGGCTGAGCCATTCCAAAGGGCGACGATCCTCCGGACGCGACCGACGACAGCGTACCGAAGAGCATCGACGCCGAAGCCGCCAGCGTGGAGCCGAATCCATTCGAGAATGAAGGTGCAGAAGACGTCAACGAAAAGGAAGAGGAGGGAGCAAAGCCAACGGGAGCGCAAGAGGGGCTAGGGTTGGAGGAGGCTGCGGTGACGAAAGGAGAAGGGGAGAGGGGAGGAGGAGTTAAGGTTTACGCAAAGAAAGAAAAGAGAAAGCAAGAAAAAAGAAAAGAAAAGATATAATAATAATGAATTTAAAATTTTTAATTAGAAATTATTTTTAATAATAAAATTTTCACATAAAACATTTTGAAAAATATTTTTTGGTTATTTCAAAGAGAAATTTTTTTTTTTTAAATTTAAGTTTTGAAAGAAAATTATTTTCTGTTAATTAAGAAAATATTTTTCATTGACTTATTTTTTTAAATAAATCAATTAGGAAAATGCAGAAAACGATATTTTGAAAAATTATTTTTCACGAAGCAAAAACACCTTTAATGTCAATGGTAAGATTCGTGAACACGTGTCCAATGAGTAACAAAAATATATGCCTTGTAGGGCGATGTGTGGTGGTACTAAAGCACCACATCTACAGTTTCTACGATAAAATCTACGGTCTCCACAGGAGTTTCACTTGCCCCATCATCTACAGTCTCTATAGCCTCACCTACCCTCACATCTACGGTCCACCTCACTCTTCTCCCCCGTCTACACTTTCTCCTCCGTCTCCGGCCATCTCGAGCCTATCCTCCCCGTATCCCTCCTCCGCCGTTGCCACCTGAGGAGTTACCAATGCTGAGTCCAAGGAGAGAACTGCAGGGCGTGTTTGCAGATATGCAAGTCGAACGCCGTCGCTGGCGGCCCTCGACGGGCCGCTGTCACCGGAGCCACGGTTGCGGATCGGGAAGTCGGTGTGTTGGTGGTGGGCACCCCATTGGACATCTGGGGTCATGTCAACCTGGACTGATTCCCGATTCTGGGGCGCTTCAGCGTTCACATGCTGGCGTGTAAGAGGCAAGAGTGGCGGGGCTGCCGATTGGCCAGGACGGAACACGTGGACGAAAACATACAAGAGGGCCATGGAAAGCAACACTAATGACAAGAGATAAGGGAAAGAGTGAAAGGGCCTCCGGACCAACAACGACATGAGGGACGCCACCGAGAGTGCGGCGGCGAGCATCATGAAGATGGCGAATGCTCGGGCACAACAATCGGGAGCCAACGACAGGTGAACAACGAGGGCCAATGAGCAATAGAACAGAAGAGAGAAGACGGCGAGAGAGGTGGCGAGAGGGTGGGTCTCGAATGGTGACGCTTTCCCTTGGAATTTCACCTCGACGAGGTTGATCAGCACGGTAGTAAGAAAGCCGACAATGGTGTGGAGGGCAGGGAGGTCAGGGGAACCTCGGGCGTTTGTGTGGGGATGACCGCCGGTCCGCATCGTGGTGTGCTTCTGGAGGATCTCGTAGTGCTATGTAGAGGATGATTATTGAAATGAGCGGAGAGAGAGATGGCTAGCTGGGGTTTTATAAGGTGGAGTCCTTTGGTTCGGGGTTGGGAACCCGAAGCGGAATTAAAGATAAAGGCGGGGGAAGTCTTTGGTGAGCGGAGACAGAGATGGCTAGCTGGGTTTTATAAGGTGGAGTCCTTTGGTTCGGGGGTGAGCGGAGAGAGAATTTGGTTCGGGGTTGGGAAAGACGGTGGAGTCCTTTGGTTCGGGGAGAGAAAGATGGTGGAGCCCTGGATGTTGATTGGGCTCCTTGGTTCGGGGAGGGAAGGGTGAGCGGAGAGAGAAAGATGAGGCTCCTTTGGTTTGAGGAGGGAAAGATGTTGATGAGGCTCCTTTGGTTCGGGGAGGGAAGGGTGCGGGGAGGGAAGGGTGAGCGGAGAGAGAAAGATTGGGCTCCTTGGTTCGGGGAGGGAAAGATGTTGATTTGATGGGGCTGCTTTGGTTCGGGGGTGAGCGGCGGGGAGAGAGAGATGTTGATTTGATGGGGCTGCTTTGGTTCGGGGGTGAGCGGAGAGAGAGATGTTGATTTGATGGGGCTCCTTTGGGAAAGATGTTGACGGAGAGAGAAAGATTGGGCTCCTTTGGTTCGGGGAGAGAAAGAAGTTGGAGTCCTTTGGTTCGGGGGAGAGAGAGATGGTGGGAGCCCTTTGGGGCTCCTTTGGTTCGGAGAGAGAAAGACAGTGGAGTCCTTTGGTTTGGGGTTGGGAACCCGAAGCGGACCTGAAGCGTAATTAAAGATAAAGGTGGAGGAAGTCTTTGGTTGGGGTTTGGGAAGGGAAGCCGAAGAACCCGAAGCGGAATTAAAGGTAAAGGCGGAGGAAGTCCTTGGTTTGGGTTTGGGAAGCCGAAGCGGGAATTAAAGGCGGAGGAAGTCCTTGGTTCGGGTTTGGGAAGCCGAAGCGGGAATTAAAGGCGGAGGAAGTCCTTGGTTCGGGTTTGGGAAGCCGAAGCGGGAATTAAAGGCGGAGGAAGTCCTTGGTTCGGGTTTGGGAAGCCGAAGCTGGAAAAGGCGGAGGAAGTTTTATAAGGTTGAGTCCTCTGGTTGGGAAGCCGAAGCTGGAAAACGCGGAAGCCGAAGCCGGGGAATCTCCTTCTCGGGGAAACGGGCGGGGAGCACAGCCGAAGCTGGGGTTCCATAGGGTCGAAGTCAAGGAGGCCAGGCAACTTCCGGGTTCTGCTCCGGGACTCGACGTACACGCCTTTGACCGTTTTCTTTTTGTTCCCACTCCCTCCTTTAACGATAGCGACATTCCCTTTTGGCTCTGAGTGCGACTTTTCAAGCGCCTGGCGATCCCGCGATTGAGCACGTTTGTCACGCTCCACGTCAGCATACTCCCCTCTCTACTCTCCAATCGATGGGGGGACACGTGAAGCCCCGCCTCACGTCACATCCGAAATTCCTCTCCAAAAGGAGCAATATGCTAAAAGATCTTTCCTCGAATTTTATTCTTAACAACTCCTATGTGGAAAGCAAAGTACTTTCTAATTAGCCCATGAATTACAAACTCCGAAAAGGCTCTATTGCTATTTCCCAAGGCAATTCACATCGATGTAATGAAAATGAGGGTCCTATGACAATTACAGAATAACCCGAATAATCAACCCATTTGCCAAAGTCTCACGAAATCTTTCCTGTCTGCCTTTAATTATATTTGAAAACAACTTTAAACCTTATTATTACAACCCTCGTTGGTTGTCCGCGAATTCCATTATCAAGAAGCGTATACCTCCAATTTTACATTCCCTCTCAATTCTATCCCAAAGGTTTTTTTGTCCATTAAAATCCTCCAACTTTAGGTCCTTTATTAGTTCTATCCTACCATAAAAAAACAATCAACTTTGGGTTAAATTTCAATTTTTGTAAGAATAATTAAAGAAAATCAACCCTAATTTTTCTAATTTTTACTTAAATATCATATCCAATAAGATGTCATTTGGGCTGATATAAAAATTCATCTCAAAAAAATACTTTTTTGTTGTGAAATTTTAGGAAAAAAATTGTAGTGATGTCATGAAAGCCACATCACTAAGAGCGATTGGATAGAGAATTAATGGTAGCAAATATAAGATTTAAGTAAAAGTTAATGATTTTTTACAAGCTCAAAAAAAAAGGATCAAATTGGGATTAGATCTAAAGTTGATGGTTATTTATAAGATAAAATAACTTAGGATAAAATTAAAATAAGATTAAAAGTTGAGAGTTTTTGATGACATAAAAGAAAATTTGGGATAGAATTTTGTAGAAATTTGACTGTATTTCCTAATTTTCCCTAATTTTGGGTCTCCCTCTGGTCGTCGAAGAACCTCCCTCTCCGTCGTCGTCAAAGAAACTCCCTCTCTTCTCCTTTTCAAATTTCGCTCTCACGCCTTCACTCCCAATCCGCTGCTTTCCCCGGCGCATCACTGTTGTCTCCGCCTCCGCCGTCGCCTCCAGGAGGCTCGTCGGCAGCTGGAATATGGCAACACCAGGTTTCCCACCGGAACTTGCACTGGTAATTCTAAATTGCATGCCGAAATGTTTGCACGATTACCTCTTTCCCTGTTTACATCTGGATATGGGGTTTTGTTATGGGGGTTCGATGGGTGAAGTTTCTGGTGTTGAGCTAATTGGGAAAACTGTGCAAATGGACATCTTAGTTTTGATTTGATTTGACGTGCAGACCGAGTATAAAGACCCCACATTTCAAGAGAAGTTTGTGTCCGCGCTCGTTGAAGGGCTTAGGGAGTTGAATCTTGTGGTGCAGAATGGCAATATCCTCGCTTTCGAGGACTTCGTCGGCGCTGGTGAGTAATTACTTGCTGCCTTGAACTCATTTTGTTAACAACACTGTTGTGGACTTGTTTTGGATTTTGGTCCTTGGGTGGTGGCTTGTGTTCTTATCTTAGTTGCGTTTTCCATGGTCTCAAAGGGTTCGGCTCCATAAGGTTCTTTTTTAGAGCCTCAACAATACGGCCTAGCCTCTTCAGACTAAAAGACAGGCGGGTGCGATCCATTGAATCTATTCCTCTTTTCTTATGCATGTAGAATTATGTATCTGGTTCAAAAGCAAAATACTCACCAAAAAACAAGGTCAAAAGATAGAGTACATACGATGGCCTTTGTGAAAGAAGTGTGGCGTGGTTTCTCTAATTCACTCGGGTTCCAGCAATATAATGTGAGTTTCTTGACAGTACTGTTCACACATTTTGTTTCATAGAACGATATATGTAGCCGACCACTTAGCCTCCCGCCTCACCTTGCAATCTCGCAATTGAGGAAATGGCCATGCTCCACCACATCAGCATAATCGCTTTCCACTGGGTGAGTGACACATGGAACCATGTCCCACCAGGACAGATCTAAAAATTCTCCCTAATATTTCAAAATCTTGGGTCTCCTTCTTGTCAATGAAGAAGACTCTCTCTCTTCTTCTTTTCAAAATTGGCTCCTCTCTCGCCTTTGCTCCCAATCCGCTGCATTCTCTGGCGCATTGCTGCAGCATTATAAATAGATAGATTCACTCAACTATTGAAGTGTGTTGAGCCACATCAAATTCTGGCGACACTGAGCGCAAAGCTTCTGAGTACAACTAAAAGTGAATGCAACAATGGATTATCTTTTTGACCTTTCTAGTATGTGTCACTTACTATCTCACCTTAACAATTTCTGAACTTCTAAGTTGTACCTCTTTCGTCTGAACTTATTTTGAGAGAATTTTTTGTATGAAGCATTAAATCTTTTACTCATATCTTGTAGACAAAGTTAGAGAGGTGCTGAAGCTTGACCGTGAATGGAAGATCTTGCTAAGCTACTGATTGCAGAGCAGTCACTTCCCATGTTTGGCAGAGGATACAACTATGGTGCAGCTTTGGAAGGTTCTTTAAGTAAAGGAAGTGGTGTTAATGCACAGTGAAGGAATGCTTGCTGGTGAGATGAAACATCGTCCCCTGGCTCTAGTGGATGACAGTCTACCTGTTGTAGTGATTACTATTCATGATGCCTGCTTCATGTTAGCTTTTGCGGTATAGGTTAACTTGCATCCCAGTATTCCCTGTTTGGTCTAAAACTGAAGGTGTCAATGTTAACAGCAAGCAACAATCAGTTATTCAGCAACTCCGTGCCAGTAAATGATGCCTAATTGTCATGTGCTTGAGGGGGGATGCTGCAGCTATGTCTTGTGGAGGAGCGTGTAGGGTCATTGAAGTTCCTCTGGTGGAGGACTGTCTTCAGCCTGTATTCAATATAGTTCCTTTGTAGGTACAGGGTACTTATATAATTCCTTAATGCTTATCTATCAAAAGAAAATCTCTTTATGCCTTGCCAAGATGCAACATTTTTTTTTCTTATGTTGTACTGAATGCGCCATATCTTGCCGAATGTGAAGCTATGATGTAGATGGGGTGGAACTGGAAGGGAGCATCTAGTTTTCTGTTTTCTTGATTTGTTTTATGCTCTTGGTGTTTGTTTTTGAATTAAGGGTTCCAAAATTCTCTCTATAATTTTTTGTTTAGCTTTTAAAGAGATTCCCTTTTTAAGTCTTGACTAGCACAAACAAAACCAATTTTATTGATTGAGCCTTATCATTATGCTGTTCTAACTATTTTGTTCTTATAAAGTACCTTAACATCACTGTTTCTTCTTTTTCAGATGGTCTGTTTTGTTTTAGTTGATTTGCTGATTCGTTGGACATGGAATAATTTTTAACTTTTGGGGTGGAGTTGTTGGTGTATCCAGCCTAAGAACCTCGCAAAAAATGTGACAACTGAGTACAAGCGATTTCTTCCGATTTTATTCATCTGGCAGCAAAATGTATTATGTCATGAGAATATAAAGCAATTTTGCAGCAGAGTTTACATTCTACTGATCATGTTGATTCACTAATACTTGTACTTTTTTAATGAGTTAGAAAAAACAGCTGTAACCCAACTTTTTGCGAGTTCACAGCTTGTTATGCATTCACCTATAAATCTATACCTTGAAGTCATAATCATGGTACCCGATCATTGTTTTTTATAATTGACATAGCAAGAATGGCTACATTTTAGTCTCATCTTGGATGCCATGCAAATTAGAGACAATATGTAGTTCATTAGTGCCTTTATTTTAAAGGTCATGAAAATGTTTAGTGCTGAGATTTTAGTTATCATAATTAGCATTCTCGAGGGTGCGGCTATCCTCAAGTAATACCATATTCGGAGACTCCTTTTTTATGGTGGACTTTGTTTGAAGTATCTTTTGCTGCATCATAAGATGCAAAAGGAGTCTAGAAAAAAGAGCAGGTGGTGGGAACAAAAAAAGTAGTTATTAAAGGTGCAAAATTGATGGAATCAATCGAGTTTCTGAGACATGATGTTGCTTTTTCACTCAGATTGGTTTTTGATGTAAAAATGTCTCTCGAGTGGCAATTTTCATCAAACTGTTAGTGAATTCCACATGGTTCATACCTTTCTTGGGAAATACTCTTGAGGTTACTTGTACTGTCTGTTGAATCAACCAAATGGGCATATTAGCATGTATTCCTCCATGGAAACATTCCGCTCTGTAGGCACAGCGGGGACTTGTGTATTTGAATGGAAAGATCTTCATGTCAACTCCCTCCAAAGTAGTAGTTTATCGTCTCTCACTTTGACATGTTGTTACCTGCGTTCATTCTATTAGTCAATCATGTTACAAGATACAATGCAACTCTCACTAGATACCGGCAAAAAGCAAAGCCATAAGTTCCAACTGCGCTGTTATTTTGTCTAACACTGTTATATGTTTCTTCCCTACTCTTTTTTCCCTTTTCAGGCTGTGCGAGTCGCATGCACCCTGCGGGACATTTGCAGCTCTGTCAACACAGACCGATTGCCACTTCTGGCACAAAGCGCATATCCATGACTGTACGAGGCAAAAGTAAGTGTGCTCTTCCACCTTGTAGCCGGCGAAAACGGGACACTCAGACAGACATAAGTACATTCCTGTTTTGAACCCACATGTAAAGTTTTTTAGCAAGACCATGCCAGAGGACGATGGAAAGCAATACTGATAACAACAAATAGGAGAAAGAGCGAAAGGGGCCTTGGAACAACAAGGATGCAAGGGAAGCCACCGAGAGCGAAGCAGCGAGCATCATGAGGATGTGAAATGCTCGGACATAACAAGCGGGAGCGAATGATAGATGAGCAACAAGTGCCAATGAGCTATAGAACAGAAGACAGAAGATGGCAACAGAGGTGGTAAAAGAGTGGGTGTCAAAAGGGGACTTTGGTTTCCCTCGATATTGTGAGAAGTGGAGGCAGGGAAACCTCGGACATTTCCGAGGGGACAACTGCCGAGCGGCACTGGAAACTGGAATAAGTTTCCAGATTGTCCTTTATCCTATGTACAAGATGATTATCAAAGTAATCAGATAGAAAGATGGGCTACTAGAACAGGGAAAATACCAATGCATTAGAGTGGGAGCAAATCTTGCTTTTTATAATGTGAGTTGTTGAGCACTGCACTAGCAGATTGTCGATCTATTCTATATTTGTGTCGCCACTCTTCAGCAGTTTGATGAGGCTAGACCAAAGGAGGGTGACCTTATTGTCAAACTCTCGTCTTGCAGTGAATGCAACGGGGGTGGGGACATCACACATAAGATAGCATATTATTACTTTCATGCCATGTCCACGAAGCTCTTACGTTCATCTTCTGCTTCACACATCGGAGGACAAACAAAAGTTGTCTAGCTTTTCTACTTTATAGAGCGCTGGATGGTCGCCACGTATTTATTTCTTTATGGAGACAGCGAAGCAGACCCAATGAGCCCAAAGAGTTGAGTGCCTCCAAAATGCAAGATTTTAAGTCGACATTGATTAATATACAAGAATTTTAAAAAGAACCTCCGGAGAAAACGAAAGTTTTGGCTGGGCAGCTCTTAAGCTGGTCTTAGAACCCCCTCCCCATTCGCCCGAATAAAAATGGAATAAGACGGGCGTTATGAAATTTACCGGTGGGCCTTGGACAGATATTATTGGTCGAGCCTAACGCCAGCAGATCTGAATCGACAAGGGCCCACCTCAATTCTTAGATTCAGTGCGCAATGGCTTTTCAGCCATTGTTACTTACCGAACCCCAGGTTTCTGATGTGGTTCGGTAAAGCTCTCCCGATTAAAGTCGAGAAAAATTAGGTGCGACCAAGCTCACATGCAAAATCCAAACTTGAGCAATCCCATTCACAGTATGCCCATCTTCTAGAACAGATACGCTGCTTATATGGTCACCTTCTACTGAACAAGGGACACCTGTACCTTTAGAACTAACTTGCTTAGGCTTCGAAAGCATGTCAGTCCTTCCAATCATGTCACTTAACCTGTATTAATAAGAACCAAAACAAAAGTGTGTAGGGCACATTGATAACAAGTGTCGTTAATAAAGCCAAATAACGAGAAAGAGAAGTATAAGGTGAGGTCCATAAGAAAATCATGCGGATCTGAATGTAAAACATACCGAGGGGGGGGGGTTTCAAGTGATTCGTCAACAAAGGGGAATGAAGAAGACGATCTGGTACTAGAGAATATGATCATTACATCTATGCCAAATTTTTGAGCTTTCTAGGGATCATACAATAGCTGGAGCGAGACTGCTTTGATATATGGCATTCTTTCATCATCTTTTCAGTCTCATCGTACAAAGGGACAACTACCCCTGGATGTCTGCCTTCTTTAACAGATCGACATGTCTTAACAAAACCGTTACTTTGGTTTGTTTCTTCACTGGTTACGTCTCTGATGCATGTTAAAGAGCAGAGCTTGCAGAAGCTAGCTGCTGCGTCCCTGACATCTTTTCTTGGTTTTGTACAGAACAGTTGAGAGGTAAATCTGATTAGTTGCTATCATCCGAAAGACTTGATGACAATTATGTCATAGTAACAGGATAAACATAAAGGGAGTTGTATGGATGATCATTTTCCTCTCCAATCAAGGCAAAAGCCTTAGTCAATACCATGAGAATAAACAAGTTACAGTCCTTCAAAATATAGCGAAAAGGATAACTACGCTTTTATGAAATCACGGTTCTTTCCAAAATGCTTAAAAATAAGGGATAACTATACCAAAAATTCTAAACCTTTGTTGAAAAATGCAATTCAATTCTAAAACTCTAAAAAAGTACAAGAAGTCATAATACTCGTTGAGTTGATTAATGTAGCCTTATTTTTTTCCTTTCACTTTCTTAAAATACAGAGTGTCTGTTGCTTTTTCTTTTTCTCTTTTCTTCATTTCGACTTGTGCTCTCCCTGTTACTATTCATCTTCTTCACTGCACAAGCTCAACGATAATGCAATCATCATCAGAGTTTGGCTGCCAACCAAGTCTCTAGAGCAATGTCACGACAGTTCTCTTCGGGCGCATGTTTTTATTCCTAAAAAGTGTTCTGGAACACTTTTTGTTTTTTGTTCGGGAACAAAAAAAAAAGAACGTAAACGCGTTTCGTTGCGTTTGTTCTTTTTTTGTTCTTTTGTTCCCGGAACACAAAAAAAAAAAATAAATAAACAAAAAAATTTACTTCTTGTTCCGAAACAATTTTGAAGAAACGTTTCTTCTTCTCTCTCTTCTTCTTCTTTTCTTCTTCTTTTTTTCTTCTTTTTTTCTTTTCGGCCGTCGCTGGCCTCAACCATGGCCGTCGAGGGCCGTGACGCCGTCGAGGGTCGGGCGACCTCGTCGGAGCGTCGCCGACCCTCGCAGAGGCCGAGCCTCGCTGCGCCGGCGACGCTCGGCCTCGCGGATCGGGCGAGGCCGAGCTCGCCAGCCAAGGCGAGGCCGAGGTTTGGCCCCATCGGGAGTCGCCGCGCCTCCGGCGACCGGCCGAAAAAAATAAAAAATAAAAAAAGAAAGGAAAAAATGAAAAATGAAATAAAAATATTAAAAAATTAAAAGAAACAAAAAAAGAATAAAATTTACCAAACGTGTTTTTGTTCATTTTTTATTTCCGGAACAAGTTTACCAAATGCGTTTTTTATTCAAAAATTGTTTCCCGGAACAAAAACACTTTTTTTTTTTTATTTATGTTCCCGGAAACAGAAAAAGAACAGAAATAAAAACATGCGCCCTTCCCTACCGTCAACAGCCAGTGGCGAGGCCAAACAAGATCCTCCGGTTTCAATCACCATTTTTGGAGTTCCAATCACCAATTTTTAAGTTCCAAGCAGCCATTTTTTACTATGATAGTCATCAAGCTGTCCCCAATGTTCATTTCATGCCCCATCGACATCTGAGCGAGGGCCAGAGATAGCTAGAATTTGCTGCCAATCGAGACCTTAGAGCCCCTGTTTTCACTCTCTCCTGGACTTCACGTCCTTGTAACCCAGCTTTTTGCGTGGTCATGGCTTGTTATGCATTTACCTATTAATCTGCCTCGAAGACGTGATCATGGTACTAGAACACTGTTTCATGTCAACACGGCAAGAATGACTACAGCTTAGTTTCATCCAGGATGCCTTGCATCTTAGAGCAATATCGTAGTTCATTAATGACTTTATCCTGAAGGTCATGAAAAAATTTCTATTGCCGAC
The DNA here is from genome assembly GCA_017140395.1 of Eucalyptus lansdowneana. NCBI lineage: Eukaryota > Viridiplantae > Streptophyta > Magnoliopsida > Myrtales > Myrtaceae > Eucalyptus > Eucalyptus lansdowneana. The sequence goes on along the minus strand of CM029490.1, from coordinate 17,514,644 downwards.
ATTTTAGTTATCTACCAAAATCTGTTTTTTTATGAAGAACTTTGGTTGAAGTTATCCTTTGTTGCATCGGAAGACGTGAAGGGAGTCTGGTGGAGGTCTGAAGAGGAAGATTGTATCCCCTATCCAGAAAAAAAGAGTAGGTTGTGGAAAAAAAGAAGTGGGTTATTAAAGGTGCAAGAATGATGAAATCGATCATCTGAGACCTGATTTTGCTTTTTCGAGTGGTGGTTACGAGGCCTCTTGGATTCAACTGGAATGAATTCAATTTCAACACCCTCCAAAGCAGTCGTTCATGGTCTCCCTTTTGACTTTTTGTCAACCAATTCCATTTTATTAATCAACCATATTACAAGATACAAAGCGACTCTTCACTATATACCAAAAAAAGAAAAGCCATAAGATCCAAAATACGCTGATATTGGTTATCTAACTCGCCATATGTATGTTTCTTCCCTGCTCCTGTTTCCCTTTATAGGGTGTGAGAGTGGCAGGCACCCCATGGGAGATTTTGCGGCCGTGTCAACATTGACCAATTGCCTATTCCGGTACAGAGCGCACATCCATGACCGTAAGAGGCAAAAGTGGGCGTGCCCTTCCACCGTGTAGTCGGCGAGAACTGGACACACGGAGAGACAAAAGTACAATCCTGTGCTGCACCCACGTGTAAAGTTTTTGAGCGAGACCAGGCAAGAGGACCACGGAAAGCCATACGGGTAACAGGAAATAGGGGAAAGAGTGAAAACGGCTTTGGAACAATAAGGAAGTAAGAGAAGACACTAGGAGCAAAGCAGTCAGCGTCGTGAGGATGTGAAACACTCGGGCACAACAAGCGGGGGCCAATGATAAATGAGCAACATGTGCCAATGTGCAGTAGAACAGAAGACAGAAGATGGCAACGTAGGTGGAAGACCAGCGGGTGTGAAATAGGGTCTTGGGTTCCGCTTGATATTTTACCTCGATGAAGTTGACCAGAACGGGAACAATAAAGGCGAGGATGGAGTGGACGGAAGCAAAGGCGGAGCGGATGTCTGTGTGGGGACGATGGCCGGGCTGCATTGGAAAAGGTTTCTAAGTTATCGCCAGCCCTATGTAATGGATGATAAACAAAATGACCAGAGAAAGAGAGAGAAATGGCAACTAAAACAGAGAAAGTACTTGTGTATTAGAGTGTGAGCAAAGCTTGCTTTTTATAATGAAGTGCTTGGGTACTGCACTTGCAGCTAGTCCGTTTCTTTTATAATTGACTTGCCACTGTTCAGGAGTTAAACGAAGCTTCATCGAAGAGGGTTACATCATTGTCGACCTGTCGTCTTTCAGGGGTGAAATGCAACGAGTGGGGACATTGCACGAAAAATGCGTACTCACACTCTACATTAATCTCCCTCTTTACACAGACAAAAGGAAAGTTGTCCAGCTTTTTACTACTTTATATGGCGTCGGATTTTCCCCGCATTTTCTCATGACGTAGCCAGGATAGCAAAACCTTACAATGAGCCAAAAGAATTTTAAAAGTGCCCATGAAGGCAAGATTCCAAGTCAACAATCATGGGTTATTTTTCGCGATGGGGTTCGGTAAAGCTCTCTAGGTTAAAGTCAATAATGATTGTCTTAAAAATTGAGGAAAAGTTCCACAAAGCAGAGTCATAAATATAAGTTAGCGAGCGGGATTGAAAACTGCAACAACATGTTTCTAAGTTCCACAAAGCAGAGTCATAAATGAAGTTGGCGAGCGGGATTAGAAATTGTAACAGGTTTCTAGATTATACTTTGTTCTATGCACACGCTGATTATGGATCGGCGAGCGGCCAGCAAGCCGTTAGCAGCCTCCCCTGCAGTCACGCGAAAAGATTAGGGAATTTAGTTTAGAAAATAGAATTCGTAAAAGTTCTTTACAAAGTGTAATGTGTTGAAGGCCAGATATCAGTAAAGTACAATATTGAAGGCTGAATATAAGCAAAAGCCTGGCCACGGTCTGATACCATCAAACAACTGGAAAGCTGAATATTACCAAAACTGCTGATATAAGCAAAACATTTATACTTACTATGACAAAAATCCGTCAAAAACTTAAGATTATTATTCTGAGATAGTTTATTTTATCCCTTTATAGCTTGTGATCATGTATGGATTTTTGTCATCAAAGATTTTGATTGATCAAGATTATCTACACAGAATAGTTAAATCACACAAGATATTTTGATTGATATGAAAGCAAGATACTTTCCATAAATGAATTACTCTATTTCTGGATATCAACATTTAATTGTATGAGCGATCAAATCAATAGGAATTTTTTATCGATCGACTTCAACGGCTGATTGATCTTCTCAATGATTGTCCAATTACTAGTTTGGAGATTGATCCCCTTAAAGAACATCCTATGGGAATATTGGATATGGAGGAGTATAAAAGGAGACCAAGCACCAAAGAAAGTGAGGGATCAAGAATTCATAAATCCAAATTTTTGAGTGGCATTGGAATCTGTAATACATTCCTAGACTATCCTTTGTCCTATTTACAGATGACTTTCAAAGTAATTAATGGGGATAAGCATGGTCTCAAGGTAGAACTCGGAACTTGAGAATTGGACCACTGGAACTTGAGAACCACACTGATGGAACTTGTCCAATTCTAAGTTCCAAGGTATGCAGAATAGGTTCCAGGCTCCAAAAATTGGGAAACCTATTGCGACAAGTAGGTTCTAGATTTTAGATTGGTGGAACCTAAAACATGGAATAAGTTTTTGTATTTTTCTTAATCTATGTATTCGCGTAATTCTATGGTATTTTATGGTGTTCATTGATGAGTGTATAATCTAGAACTACAGTTCAAGCTTCCATTTTATGACTAATGCTTTTACTTTCGTGTATTAAATATAAATTATGATCGGTAAATTGTAGTAATAAGTAGTGGTTATTAAAAGTAATAATTCACTATAATTGTTCAATTAATAATAAAGGTGAAACCTAGGTAACCGACCCTAGAACCCGATAACAAGTTAGATTCCAAGCTATAAAGTATGTAGAGTATGTTTCAAATTCTAGAAAATGAGAAACATGTTCCAAGGGGTAGATTTTAGGTGGTAGTTATACAAAACTTATAACTGCTCAATCCTAGTAATTAGAGAGAAAGATGGGTGACTAGAACAGGAAAAATACTAATGCATTAGAGTGGGAGCAAATCTTGCTTTTTCATATTGGAGTGATTGAGCACCGCACTAGCTGATTGTCGATCTATTCTATATTTGTCTTGCCACTCTTCAGCAGTTTGGTGAAGCTAAGACCGAAGGAGCGTTACATTATAGTCATACTGTCGTCTTGCGAGGAATGCAACGTGGGATGGGGACATCACACATAAGATAGCATACCATAACTTTCATCCCCTGTCCACGAAACTCTTACATTCATCGTGTACTTCACACACTGGATGACAAAACGAGAGTTTGTCTTGCTTTTCTGCTTTATAGAGCGCTGGATGGTCATCGCATATTTGTTTCTTCATGGAGACAAAGAAGTAGACCCGCCAACAAGCCAAGAGTTTAGTGCCTCAGAAATGCAAGATTCCAAGTCGACATTGATTAATCATGAAATGAGTATAGGAATATAAAAAGAAGTTCCTCTGGAGCATGCGGAGGTTTTGGTTCGGCAGCTCTGAAGCTGGTCTCCGAATCCCCATTCCATTCGCCCAAATAAAAATGGAATGAGACGGGCGTAATGAAATTTACCGGTGGGGCTGGGAGGGATTTGTCCGTATCGGTCGAGGCTAATGCCAGCAGATCTGAATCTACAGGGCCCCACCTCAATTCTTAGATTCAGTGCGCAACGGTTTTTCAGCCATTGTTACTTGCTGCCTGCAGGCTCGAAAATCCCTGCTTCGCCTCTCCTCTGTGTCTCAACATTGGTCAATCATGAAATATTGTTTATGGTAACCCAGGTTTCTGATGGGGTTCGGTAAAGCTCTCCCGGTTAGAGGCGATAAAAATCGTTTATTAAGTTGAGAGATGTTCCACAAAGCAGAGACATGGATGGAGATGGAAGAGAAAGAAGGAATAATCTCTCTTCCCTGGCTTGCTCTTCGGGCCACTGCCATTATTAGACTTTGTTTGTACTCTACACTTCACCTGCAGAAAAATAGCAGGAGCTTCTTACAATTTCCTATCCCATTTTTTCACTTTAGACAAATGATAATTAGGTGCGACCAAGCTCACATGCAAGACGCAAACTTGAGCAATCCCATTCTCAGTATGCCCATCTTCTAGGACAGATACCCTGCTTATATGGTCACCCTCTACTGTATAATGGAAACCTGTACCTATATTACTAACTTGGTGAGGCTTTGAAACCATGTCAGTCCTTCCAATCATGTCTCTTAGCCCCTATTAGATAGAACGAAAGAAGAAATATGTACGTCACATCAAACAAGTCGTCGTTACTCAAGCCGCATATAGAATTGTTGTGTGGCATCCCGAGAAAGAGAGGTATAAGGTGAGGTCCATAAGAAATACCATGGGGATCTGAATGCGAATCACATACCTAGGAGGAGGGGTCTCAAGTGATTCGTCCACAAAGGGGAATGAAGACATTCTGGTACCAGGAATATGGTCATTATATCTATGCCAAATTTATCAGCTTTCTAAGGATCATACAATAGCTGGATCAAGACTGCTTTGATATATGGCGTTATTTCATCTTCTTTTCAGTCTCTTCGTAGTAAGGGACAACTACTCCTAGATGTTTGCCGTCTTTCACAGATCGGCATGTCTTGACAAAACCGTTACTTTGGTCTGTTTCTTCACTGGCTACCCCTCGGATGCATGTTAAAAAGCAGAGCTTGCAAAATGTAGAGCTGACTTGTTATAGAAGCTAGCTGCTGCCCCCCTGACCTTTTTCCAGGTTTTGTACAGAACAGTTGAGAGGTGAATCTGACTAGTTGCTATCATCCAAAAGACTTGATGACACTTATGTCATAGTCACAGGATAAACAACACAAAGGGAGTGGCGTAGATGATCATTTTCCGCACCAATCAAGGTGAAAGCTTTAGTCAATGCCCGTGTGAATAAACAAGTTACAGCCCTTTAAAATATAGTGGATAACTGAAGTTCCACACCTTTGTTGAAAAATGCGATTCAATTCAACGAATCTCAAAAAGTACAAGAAGTCATAGTGCTTGTTGAGTCGATTAATATGGCTTTTTTTGTTACTTCTTTAAAATAGAGTGTGTCTATTGCTTTTTCATTTTCCTTTTTTTTTCTCTTCGTTTCAACACGTCCTCTCATTGTTACTATTCATCTTCTTCACCACACAAGCTCAACTACGACGCAATCATTATCGGTGTTTGCCTGCCAATTGTCTCCGGAGCAATGTCTCCACCAATCTCTTCCCTACCGTCAACAGCCAATGGCAAAGCCAAACAAGATCCCCTAGTTTCAGCTCACCATTTTTGGAGTTTCAAACAGCTCTCTTTTACTTTGACAGTTCTCGAGCTTTCCCCAACGCTCATCACGTACCCCTGTCAACATTTGAGTAAGGGCCAGCGACACCTAGGACCGAGACTCAACAACCCCCATGTTCATGCTCACATCTTAACCGTGACCCACCTTTTTCCTTGTTCACGGCTTGTTATGCATTTACTAATTAATCTCCCTTGGAGATGTAATCACGGTACCTGAACATTGTTTCATCATTGACATGGCCAGAATGACTACAGCTTAGTTTTATCCAGGACACCATGCAACTTAGAGGAATATTGTAGTTCATTAATGCCTTCATCCGGTCATGAGAATTCCATTGTATGCATTTTAGTTATCTACTGAAATCGGAAAACTTCATTTCTTATGATGAACTTTAGTTGAAGTTATCCTTTGTTGCATTGTAAGATGTAAAGGAGTCTGGGGGAGGTTGGAAGATGAAGATTGTACCCGCATAGGGGAAGAAGAGTAGGTGGTGGAACAAAATGGGTCATTAAAAGTGCAAGATTGATGGAATCAATCGATTATCTGAGACCATATTTTGTTATTAAGAGTGGTGATTACGAGGCTTCTTGGATTCAAATGGAAAGAATTCAATGTCGACTCCCTCCAAAGCACTCCAAAGCAGTCGTTCATGGTCTCACTTTTGACTTTTTGTCACCTCAGTCCATTCTATTAATCGACCATATTACAAACATACAAAGCAACTCTTCACTATATACCTACAAAAGCAAAGCCATAAGATCCAAAATGCGCCGTTATTGGTTATCCAACTCGCTGTATATATGTTTCTTCCCTGCTTGTGTTTCCCTTTCCAAGGTGTGCGGGTCGCCAGCACCCCTTGGGACAATTTGCGGCCGTGTCAACGTGGAATAATTGCCTGTTCCGGTACAGAGCGCACATCCATGACCGTACGAGGCAAAAGTGGGCGCGCCCTTCCACCGTGCAGTCGGCAAGAACTGGACACACGGAGAGACCAAAGTATCATTTTGTGTTGAAACCACATGTAAACTTTTCGAGCGAGGCCAGGCAAGAGGGCCACGGAAAGCCATGCGGGTAACAAGAAATAGGGGAAAGAGTGAAAGGGGCCTTGCAACAACAACGATGTAAGGGAAGCCACTAAGAGCAAAGCAGCGAGCATCATGATGATGCGCAACACTCGGGCACAAGTGGGAGCCGACGATAGGTGAGCAACATATGCCAATGTGCAATAGAGCAGAAGACAGAAGATGGCAACGTAGGCGGTAGAACAGCGGGAGTCAAATGGGGACTCACCTCCCCCTTGATATTTTACCTCGATGAAGTTGACCAGCACGGGAACAATAAAAGCGATAATAGAGTGGAACTCAGTGAAGGCAGGGAAGATGTCTGTGTGGGGACGACGGCCGGGCTGCATTGTAATAGACTTCTAGGTCGTCCCCAGCCCTATGTAATGGCTAATTATCAAAATGATCAGAGAAGTACTCATGTATTAGAGCGGGAGCAAAGCTTGCTTTTTATAATGAAGGGGTTACGCACTGCACTTGCAGATTGCCCATCTCTTCCACAAATGTCTCGCCACTGTTCAGGAGTTCGACGAAGCTTCATCAAGGAGGGTTACATCATGTTCAACCTGACGTCTTTTGAGGGGTGAATGCAATAGCGAGTGGGGACATTGCACAAAAAATGCGTACTATATAGTAACGGATTCCATGTCACGTGCTTTACATTAATCTCCCCCTTTACACAGACAAAAGGAAGTTGTCTAGCTTTTTGCTCCTTTATATGGCATCGGATTGTCCCCGCATTTTCTCATGACGGAGCCACGATAGCAAAACCTTCCAATGAGCCAGAAGAATTTAAAAGTGCCCATGCAAGACTTCAAGTCAACAATCATGGGATATTGTTTCTGATGGGGTTCGGTAAAGCTCTCTGGGTTAAAAGGCGATAATAATTCTCTTTAAAATTGGGGAACTGTTCCACAAAGCAGAGTCATAAATGGAGGTGGAAGAGAGAACCTCTCTTCTATGGTGCTCTTTGGGCCACTGCTATTGTTCACCTGTCCCTATAATCGGCTTTGTTTATACTGCATACCTTTTGTTTTTATTTTTTTGGTCAGATTATACTCCACTCTTCACTTGCAGTAAAATCGCCTGAGCTTCGTACGATTATCCTCTCCTCTCTTTCATACTCTAGACATAAAAATTAGGTGCCGCCAAGCTCATGTCCAACATGCAAAACTTGAGCAATCCAGATAATCATATACCCACCTTTTAGAACAGATACACTGCTTAAATGGCCACCTCCTGCTGAACAATGGACACTGTACCTACAGTGCCGATTTGGCAAGGCTTAAATGCGCGTGGTCAAGATATCAAGAGTATGTCTGTCATCTCAATCATGTGGGTTCCTCACTTAACCATGGTTAGATAGGACCGAAAACAAAAAAGTATCTATGGCACATTAAACACAAAGTCATCAGTTCTCAAGCCAAATGTATAATTGTTGTGTAATATACTGAGAAAAAGAAGTAAAAAAGGTCAGGCCCATAAAAAATCATCACAAATGTAAAGAATACCTAGGGGAGGGGTCCGATAAGGAACTGAATAGTCACCAAAAGTGAATGAAGAAGACATAGAAGTAGTGGAGAATACATTCATTATAACTATGCCAAATTTATGAGCTTCCTAAAGATCACAAAATGGTTAGAGCAAGACTGCTTTGACATATCTCACACTATCTTATTAATACTTTCATTCTCACCTTACTAAGTGACACCACTCAGTGTTTGCCTACTTAACAGATCAACATGTCTTGACAATATTGTTAGTTTGGTCTGTTTCTTCACTGTTACCTCTCTGATACACGTTAAAAAAGTAAAGTTGTACAAATGAAGAACTTACTTGTTGCAGAAGCGAGATACAGCATCCCTGAACTTTTCAAGTTTTCTACAGAACTGTCGAAAGGTAAATATGATTAGTGCCATCATCTCAAAATATTGATAAAAATTATGTCATAGGCACAAGATAAATGACACAAAGGGAGTGGGAGTGGTCAATGACCACTTTCCTCTCCACCAATCAAGGTAAAAGCTTTAGTTTATACCATGCGAATAAACAATATGATCCTTTAATGGAGTGGAAAGGAAACGTAATGGCTTATCAAATAATCATCCCTTTCCAAATTCTTAAAAACAATGACTCACAATTGAAACACATATTCAACTAGTACAAAACTAGAAATTCAGATTTTCTCTTCCTCTTTGACTTCAAGCCCGCTGATTCATTTCTCTCTATAGACATATGAGGATTTCACCCAGTTTGACATGATCTAAATGGTGACAGTCAGCTCAACAAGGATAGACAAGACACATGCATTAAATAAATTAGCTTTTTAGTTAACATTTTAAAAAAGAATTGCTCTTGTTGTCCTCATTAAGCCACACATTTATCCAAGAAAACTACTTCCATCAAGTAATGTCAAACTTATCAGATAAAGGGGTAATAGGGGCACAAAAACATTATATTCAACGTTCTCTATGTGAAAAACAGACCATCACTGAAAGGACTACTTTGGACCACTACTGACTAACCACTAGTGAATATATTATTTCATCCTGAAGATTAATCACAAAATAACACAATGACTATTCATCCGGAGATAACATGATTATTATATGCAATATGACCTGACGAAGTGAGATGTCCAGAAGATTCATCATAAAATAACACAATGACTATTCACCACCAGGATGACATGATAAATAAACAGATTCAATTTAGTGCCAGTCACCCCTACGCATGTCTGCAGTCACGTTAAAATTCTAGTACTTGGTTTTTAACCTTAGACTTGGGGGTTATTTTCCCACAACTTATGAGCCCCGAGTTTGATAACTTGATCTCAGCTTGGTGTTGCCTTCTCCTTGCGCTCTTAGACAATTTATGTGAATCCTCATGTAATTCAACTTGCTGTTACTTTAAATCTTCTGAGCTACCCCTTTCAGCGGTTGATGCATTACAATAACTTTAACGCCACTTTTTCTTACCAGACTTTCATTTTCCTTCTTCAAGAAGCTCCTTAGTCTTCAGTTTAAGCTAGTGCCTCTGATTGTTGTGTACTCTCCATTCCATCTCCCCAAAAGGAGCAAGCTTGTTCAAAGAAACATACCAATTTAGTCCTTTGTCATCCATCATCAGAATTTATGAAGTGCTCAGCCCATATCTGTTCGGTTTGATCTTTGCATACTTAAACCTTGTCATCCAATCTCCAATTGTATCCTCAGAATCTAACTTAAAACTCCTCCATCATTGCCTCTTTAGCTCTCTTTAGCAAAGACAGTTTCCGTTTACGTTTTCCATCCTCAGGAGATAGTTTCTTCATTCTGTGCCTCGACAATGTGATCAGATTCCTCCTCCTCCTCCTCCTCCTTATCTTCATCTTTGGCATAAATTGGGAAGATCAAATATTGTTTTGAAAGCTAGTCATTCGAAATTCAACTAACTATTTAAATGGAATTGCTCAATGACCCCAACCCAGTAAAGAAAATGTTTGCATTATGTAACTACAAAGTCTTCAGCAATCACTGCTAAAATCTTTTACCATTAGGTGAGAACAGCCTTTTTATCGCAATACTTTGTCCGTAGTGCCCTTTTAAAGTATTTGCTAAGCTACATCTCATGTGCTTTGACAATGTGAGAGCAAGATCTGCATAACTAGCACATCCTTTTTACAATAGATCAGGTGTTCTATTGCATCAGATTTATGTTGGAGAAGGCTCATTCATGCTAAAAAAAGTAACTCTCAAACGGCTTCCATTTCATTATTTCAAAAACAAGGACAAATGTAGAAATTAATTTATAATTTTTTTTTTAAATTTTCGCATAGGTGGGCTGCAGAATCATGATTGTTGGAGTACTTGCAATTACACTATGGCCTGTTTGGTTCAAAGATTTGGCATGCTCATTTGGGCTCTAAAGTCTTTGGCCAAATGCAAAGCTGTTTGGTTCGTTTTTTTGCGCGACTTTGGCGAGATGCAAATTCATCTCCAAGTGGCTCTAAGGGCGCTTTATTTAATGCAACTCTTGAGTCTTTGGCAAGTTGCATCTTTTGAATGCAACTTCCAGATATTCATCTCCAAGTGGAGAAGCCCGTCGGTCGCTTTTGAATAAAAATAAATATATTTATATAAAAATAAATATGTTTATATTTTTATATAAAAATATAAAAATATAAACATATTTATTTTTTTATATTTTATGTTTATATATATTTTATATAGATATAAACATATCCATTTTTTATATAAATATATTTTATGTTTAATAAATAAATAAATATTTATAAATATAAACATATCTATTTTTTCTCCGATTGCTTTTATATAAATATATATTTATATAAACATATCTATTATATATATATATATTTTATGTTTAATAAATATATTTTATGTTTATATGTTTATATTTTTGCTTTTTTAATTTAATAAAAGTTAATTACAAAGGTAAATTTTACCAAACGGTATTTTGGCCAAAGTTGTTTCTCAATACAAATTTTACCAAACGACGTTTGCATTTCGAAAACCCCATTTACCCAAAGGTATTTGCATTTCGCAAATGCATTCCCCAAAAGCCAACCAAACGCCCTAATTCTGTTTTCGCACTCTGTTTTGCTCTTGCATCCATATATACAAATAATTAATAAGATGCTAAGTTTTAAAAAAAAATGAAGAATAGAAATTGTTTTAGTTCACAAGACAAAATGTATGCAGGGCTACTCCCAAATGGTTGTAGAACCAAACGAGATGTACCTCATCCAACCCAACCCCAGACTCTTTTTGTTCCCAATCTATTTGGCTTTCTGACTACCGTTATTTATGTGGTATCCCTAAATTTAAATGGATTCGCCACTGAAACACGTGAACAAAGACATGAACTGGGTAAATATAAAATAAAGAGATGCTTCCAGTACATCCAAATCAGAAGCTTTTGCTAGATCCATATGATCTCCTAAGCAGATCTTGACATAATCCAAAAATATAGTCAGCATTAAAACATTTCGGACATCTATTTTATTTCACCTGCACATAGTATTGAGAACGGCAAAGATTACTAGTCACTAGTTTCAATTGGCGAGGATAAGGGCACGCCCCCGAGAACCATAATTAACGGCCAAGACGTTAACACCATCCTGCAATAATATCAGGAAGAATTATTTTACTTGGTGTTCTCCATAGCTCTGATCCACTACGGATGAAAATGAGGTAACTTCTTCAAAAGCACCCACTAAAGTAAAATTTATACCGTATCTCCCGTTTCGAAAATGGAAAGAAGGTAACCTTTTTCAAAGAAGAAGCCATGAATTACAAGACAAATGCACCTGGCTGTTTGATATATGCCAAGTAGAAATTTACCGTTTGTATCACAAAAGCTCATCCAGACCATCACATGGAAGACATCTCTGGGAAATTGAATAGGATCGTTAGTCTTGCTTTAATTTTAAAGGGGCAAAGAAAGTTAAGAATAATTATCAATGATAACCAATTTGAACGATATAGTTCTCGTCCATTATGAAAATATCAGCATGCTCCAGATTACTTCATGACCATCCAACATGTGAAAATTGAAGCTTTGTGTGTGGCTTGGGAGAGAGGGCATTCCGGCTACTGAATACTACAAATCAAATAGTGCCACATTGTATTTTCCTCTTTACTCTAAACTCTGTTCATGAACAAATAGAGGCTAATCTAAGGATTACATTTCAATCATCATAAAGGGTTCACAACCGAAACTTCAATTCGAGTTAAAACCAGCTAGAAATATGAGAGCAAACTTTTTCAATAAAGCACTCTTCCTTAACACAAAACCTGGATAGCAAATTATCATGCTTAAGTGATACATAATAATATGACAATAAAGTGGAAGGAAAGCAAAAGTTCACTGAGCATGAGATGCTACATCACAACACGGTCTCATGTACTTGAAATAGAGTTAACAATTACTGCATTGATGGAAGAAACAATGCAGTCCCCCCAGGAGGACTCAAAATATTGGATGGCAGTTTTATCCGATAAAAGTCTTCTTACAGCAATTTCCGCGAAAAATAGGGCCAAGCCACGGTCAGAACATTAGCAAACGCACATTACATGATTGAAATTGGAAGACCTGGAACTTGTCCTTGTCGACTACAATAAAAGCATTCCTCAAGAACCACAGCTTGGTGAGATTCTAAAATCAAATAGCAAAACAGCTCAATCAGGCAATCAATTCGGAAAAGCAAAAGAGAAAGGAAAGGAATATGAAGAAGAAATAGAAGACCTAACCTGGGGGAATGGCTATGCCAAATTTATGAGATCTCTAAGGATCGTAGAACGGCTAGAAGAAGACTGCTTTGACATATTCAGTCTCATATTACTAAGTGACAACTACTTCTCGATATTTGCCTTCTTAACAGATCAAAATGTCTTGACAAAATCTTCACTTTGATCTGTTTCTTCACTAATTACCTCTTTGATGCATGTAGAAAAGCAAAGATTGCAATTGCAAAATGAAGAACTGCATTGTTGCAGGATTTGTCAAGTTTTTTATAGAGCAGTTGAAAGATGAATCCGATTAGAGCTATCACCCCAAAAAATTGATGACAATCATGTCATAGGCACAGGATAAACAACATAAAGGAAGTGCTGTCAATGACCACGTTCCTCTCCAATCAAGGAGAACGCTTTAGTCAATACCCATGCGAATAAACAAACTACAATCCTTTGAGTGGAAAAGAAAAGTACATCATCATCCTTTTCATTACACTTGAAACCAATTACTAACATTTGAAAAACATATTCAACTAGTACACCTAGAAATTTCGATCTTCTCATCCTCTTTTGAACTCAAGCCCACCAATTTATTTCACTCTATAAACACATGACAAGTGCACCCACTATGGCATAATAAACCCAGCGACAGTCAACAACAATAGGTAACTCGCATGCATAAGATATATAGGCTCTCTAGTTAATGGTAAAAAAGATCAAAAATTAAGCTAGACAGTTGTTGAGACAATTATTTCCAGTCGCTAACGGCAAATTTACCAGATAAAGGGGTCTTAGGCGATTGAGTTTGTGGAGAAACTTTATTGAAAAAGCTTTATAAAAAAGGACACCACTAAAAGGACTAACTTAATCAAGATTGACCAACTACTAGAATATATATTTTATGACTTGACAAAATGAGACGTCCAGCAGATTAATAACAAAATAACACAATGACCGCTCATCACTGAGATCACATGACAACAGATTCATTTTAGTGCCAACCACCCCAAAACAACTTTTCCACTTGAGCAAAATACAACTTCTAAATAAATTTCTCTAAAAGATGAAAGAACTCAGATACCTCACAAAAATTTAAGCATCTTCCTTAAGATGCAACACATAACATCCTTATGTCTGAACCACAAAAAATGTCTCAAACACATATATATTGACTAGAAAGCTCTAAGACCAGAGCCCTCCCACCTTGGTTTAGTGCTAGTCATGTTGGAATTCTAGCTCTTGGTTTTACCCTTAGAGTTGGGGGTTATTTTTCCATAAGCTATGAGCCTCGAATTTGATAACTTAACCTCAGCTTGGCGTCTCCTCCTCCTTGCATTCTTAGACAATTTACCCGAATCCTCATGTAATTCAACTTTTTGTGACTTTCCATCTTCCAAGCTACCCTTTTCAGCAGTTGATGCATTAGAATAATCTTTACGCCTCTTTTTCTTGTCAGACCTCCGTTTTCCTTCTTCAAGAAGCTCCTTCGTCTTCAGTTTAAGCTGGTGCCTCTGATTGTTGTGTACTCTCCATTCCTTCTCCCTATAAGGAGCAAGCTTCTTCAAGGAAACATACTGATTTAGTTCGTTGTCATCCATCATCAGAATTTCTGAAGTGTTCAATCCATATCTGTTCGGTTTAATCTTTGCATACTTAAACCTTGTCTTCAAATCTCCAATTGTATCCTCATAATCTAACTTATAATACTCCTCCATCATCGCCTCTTTAGCTCTCTTTAGCAATGATAGTTTCCGCTTCCTTTTACGTTTTCCATCCTCAGAAGATATAGTTTCTTCATTCTGTGCCTTGGGGACGTGATCAGAATCCTCTGCCTCCTCCTCCTCCTCCTCTTCCTCCTCCTCCTTCTCATCATCATCACTGTCATCTTCACCTCCATCATTTAACTTGTGTCTTAAGCTTCTTTCTCTAGCTGCTACAAATCCATCCTTTGACTCTGATTCATCCCAGCCAACCGGTAGTCCTAGCAATTCATCTTCCTTCTCGAAGTCTGGTTTTTCAATTTCTCCACCGTCTTCATCTCTGTCACTGCCAAAGTCAGGGTCCACATCATCTGCATTGTAATACTTTTGATTAAAAACTTGCTTCATCATCCTATCATATTCCTCAGGATCGAAGTCATCATCAAGATCAACTCCATCCAATGGACAGTCCCCATCTTCATCTATCCCAGCAATCTGCTTCAACTTTTCGAGTTTCTGCTTCATCTCCTCCTTTTTTAAATTCTTCAAGTGCTTCAACTCCTCCTTCCTTTCCATCTCAGCAATTTTCATCCTCTCCTCCTTGCTCTCTCTCTGCTTCTTCCTAGCCGTCTCTTTCTTCCTCACTGAACCCTCGATGGTCCTCGAATGACCCAATACCCTGTCACCTGCATTTTCCTCGTACCTGAAATTCGTTTCGTAATCCTCTTGCTTCTCAATCTCCTCCTCATCCCTCAACAACTCTTCCAACTCCTCCTCATTAACATGTCCTTTGCTCTTCTTATCCTTAGCAACCCACATCTTATTCAGAAAGAACTCCTTCAGAAACATCTCATTCTCACCCAAAGCCTCGCTCCTGCCAAAATATTCATCCAGCTTCTGCTGAAACTCTGCACCATCGCCACCTTCAACTGGCTCACCATCATCTCTCCTCTTCACTGTCAAAAAATCACCACCGTCGCCATCAACCTCTGCAGCCTCTGCAGCCTCCGCAGCTTCCAGGAAAGCCCTTCTCATCTCCTCTTGCTCCTCACTGTAGCTCTTCTTCTTGGTAACCTCTGTTTGCTCATCATCAAAATCAGGTCCCTCCTCGATCAGGTGCTTGGCCACCACATCTTTCAGGTAAAGCTTATGTTTTCTGTCCTTCGACTCCTTCTCTTCATCTCCGTCACTATCTTCAGACTCGAAAAGAGCAACATTCTTCTCTTTAAGACTCGGGTCTCGGCTTCGCACCTTAAGTAGCGCATTAAAGAAGTCCAGGTCCTTCTTACTAGCCTTACTCACATCAACATCATCATCCAAAGATGATGAGGACTCGGAGGAGGACTCGTCACCTGATTCAGAGGATGAGTCATCTCCGACGAGGCCCTTCTTTTTGAGTTCCTGAAGCCGATGGAGGTCCTCGCGCTTCTTGTTATGCTCGAAACGGCGAGCATATTCTTTGTTGATCTCAATCTTCGACACATTCTCATCATCAGAATCGCCACCATCAAACAGCTTCATCCCCATCCCTGAAGCAACAGTCATCAATCACAAGCCTGCTTATTCAACAGACAACAAAGGGAGACAACAATCTGTTCCAGCAAATAGATGGAGCACATTGCACAAAAACAAGAACAAAAAGAAGACAAAGAAAAAGCACATTGAATTGAGATAAAAAATTAGCTTAAACAACGAGAGATGCAACAACAAGGTCACAGCCCTCTGAATTGAGATCAGAAACATCCCTGTCCTGATTAGGGTTTATCCTCTCGTTTTCTACAAGAAAGAAACAAACAAAGATAAAGAGACCGAAAGGCTGAGCGCGAAACTCCGGCCAACTGAATTCGCAAGCATTCGACAAAGATTTTCCTTACAACCAACCGACCAGCCCCCGTCGAGTTCGGTAGCTTGAATTCACTAACTACAAACCGTCAGCTAACCCCGTCAAAACTATGCCTTTTACAAACTATTTCCTGTTTTATGACAGAACACCGAACACCGAACACCGAATAAAATCAGAGACACGGCATGTCGCGTCAGAAAATTCCGGGCAAGAACCGACGAAAGACAAGGGGCAATCTTCGGACCTTATCCTGGGTTCTTCAGGTAACGCCGATTCCTCCGATTCCGACAGGAGGGGGCAAACAAAAATCATGGGGTCTCGCGAAAAACAGCGATGAAACTATGAATCCTTCCGAGAAAATAGTGGCGAATGGTCAAGCACAGAACAAGCATAAAGAAAAAAAGAAACGGATTGGAGCTTGGCCTACCGAGGTGAAAGAAGCAAGAAGAGAGACCGCCGGAATACCGAGAAAGTCAGCCTCTCCGTCCCTCGCCGCCCCTGGCGGAGGTCGTTGCGGCGGCCGGCGTTCGGGGGTTGTTGTCTTGTCGGCGGCAGAGCGCGAACGCGAGAAACCCTAGAAAGTGACAATCCGGTCGTTCGATCTGAACCGGGTGAAGTGCAGTTGGGTTGTGCAAAATAAGGCGGTCGCGGCTTCTCGTTTCGTTAAGTTGTTTTGGGCTCTATACTAAGCCCAAAAAACTTTTATTAGGGAATGATTTAATTCGAGGAGTTAAAAACAAATAATAATAAGATGGGAAAAGACCATCAAAAATCCTAAATTTTGCCCCAAGTGACACATTTATCCCAAACTTTTTTTTATGTAAAAAATCCCAAACTTTTCAAATTGTGACACATTTACTCCATCAAAGACATTTTTATCTTTTTTTTCTATTTTTTTTCTTCTTCTTCCCTCCACCCTCCATGGCGGAGCTGGCGAAGGAAAGCTGGCGTCCGGCAAGGGCACCCCTCGCCCAACACTGACGAGGGCTTGGGGAGGGTGCGAGGGAAGCCCTTGCCCGACCCAACCGAGGGCCGCCCTCGCCGATGCCGGCGAGGGCGGCCTAGCCAGCCCAGGCGAGGGTGACCCTCACCTAACACTGGTGAGGGCAACCCTCGCCAAATGCCCACTTCCCTTTGCCGGTTAGTGAGAATGAAAAAAAAAAGTAAAAAGATCAAAATGCCCTATAATTTATGGTAAATGTATCACATGTCAAAATTCAGGATTTTTTTGTGTCACAAAAAAAAAAATCTGGGGTAAATATGTCACGATTGACAAAATTAGGTTTTTTACATTACAAAAAAAAATTGAGGGTAAATTTGTTACTTTGAACAAAGTTTAGAATTTTTTGTGATTTTTTCCTAGGAATTCTATTGTTGGATTGCACATGCAATAAGATTGATACATTAAATGATAACGAAATAAATCCGTCACTCAAATGAAATTAGGTGAAACTATAACCGCAAATTCCATATAACTATTTCTCTTTAGAACGTACGATACCCTTTGAATTTTGGGAGCAGTCTATTGATGAATCTCTCCATCTTGGTCTTTGGAGTTTTGTGTCCTTTCAAATGTTGATGTGAATCGTTCGGACTAATGCATGATTTCTCCATGCCATTTGTTAAAATGAAGTAAGATTAGCGTTCTCATCATATCGTCATTACTCCGCGCATGTTTTGTTAACGAATAGGTCCCATTAAATAGACTTAACATTTTTCTTTTTTTTTTTTAAAAAAAAAAATAGACTTAACATTAGCACATTGAAAAAGGTAAGAGTTTTGTGCATGATTCCATATATAGAAAACTAGAATCTGCTTTCCTAAACAATTGATTCAAAGAAAAACATGGTCATATTTCGGGAAACAAATGGATTATCAATACCCCATCATTTGGTTTCCCCAGGTTGGAACAGAAAACAAGTACAGGGTTCAACCATTCACCCCAAGTCCCACATCCGCCATGCCATTAAGCTATAAATAACGCAACCAAGCAAGCCTCCTGACAGTGCACGAGTCCTTTTACTTCCGCTTGGCAACCAGCTCGCTGCCGTGTTTTACATCGCATGATGAAGTCATTCGAGCCATCTTGACATCCCCTAAATCTGCAACGAAACCTATGCGAGAACAAAACCTAAATCCCCATGAATCCATCCTTCATCTTCTTCTCACAGCTGCTGGACCACGCTGAGCTGGGGCTGCACCCTGTGGTTGGCCACCTGCCTGCTCCTCAGGAGGCATATTCATTGCCTGTGTTACGGCGTTCATGACTATGAGTCCAAGAGGGATCACGTACATCCACTGAAAATCACAGGAATCAATGATGAGAGATTGGAGATTTTAACTTCTGAGGGACTAATATTTCCAAAAGGGAAAAGGCGAACTCACATATTTGGCCCAAAATGATTTTTCCGGTGGCTTCACAACTTCAGCCTCTCCATTCTCTCCAAGGGATATCTCTTCCGCGAATACTGGAGTCCTGCAACGGGCAAAAAATACGACAAATGAAGCACCTACTTATTTGTATGAATGGAAACCTACTATATAACACCATTTAGGTACTCGGTATGACAAATTCTTTCACACACCAGAAAGACTGGCTTAGCAATTTATTTCCAAACGTGAATAAGTTACTATCACACCAGATGCCTCAACATTGTCTTCACTCTCCCACCAACTAGATACTCTTCATAAGCACATATGCTGATTTGTTACCACTAATACATCTCCGTAGTAAAAATAGAGTGGAAACATAAGTTGACTTTTAGAGTATTTATAGAATGTGCTGCCTGGTCATAAATTAAGGGAAATGCAAGCCTATGAGAGATTACAAAGGAGAAAATGGAAAAATGATATTACTAGATCATGTACCTTGGTGCCTGCTCACTGTTCTTCAAAATAGTATGTGAGTTAAATGACCACTTTGCTGGCTGAAACATAAGAAACATTATCATGAATGAAAAAGTTACAAGGGCATAACCAAACCTCAAGATTAAGAACAGCTGAACATCAACAGATCATCAATGCTGATTATGCAATTGTTTAAAAGGCTCACGCTTTTGCCACTCCAAAGATGGCCAAAGACACCGCTCCCACTTTGAATGAACGTTATTATCCCTTGCGGGTCCTACTTTAGCATGCTGTTGGAACTTAAATTTTCAATTGCAAAGACAAATGCGGGCCCACTCTTGATTTAAACTAATTTCTTACTTTTTTTTTCCTTCTTTTTGTTTGGTTTCTTCTTTTTATGCTTTTTGTTTTTCCATTTGGGATGATATTGGTGATCCTCTTTTCCAAGAAAAATAATTTTTTTGGCAGATAGCCAACTAATCATTGTGTTAATGAGTTGCATTTTTTTTTCCCATTTTGTACTGGGATATTAAAAAAATAACCTAAGTACAAGTAAAAGTGGAAAAAATCATCTACTAATATTAACGAATGCCTTTGGTTTAATCAAAATTTCACTATATGTCATTATGCTATAATCCATGTATTTTATCTGCTCAACTTTCATTTTATTCGGTGAACCTAGCAATCCTTTTTTTTTTCCCATGTCATCACTACATGATTTCTTAACAGATACTTTCAGAAAAAGATTAACAACATGACAGAGATAAGTACAATAAAATCTAAACATCCATTATTACCATGCAAATTCAAAAGAAAAAGCCCCGTAAAACATTATTACATAGAAAAGTCATCACTAAATGAATGAAAGTTGAGCAGTTAAACACACGGATTATAGCGTAATAAAGTAGTAAAGTTTAAATTAAACCAAAGACATTTGTTAACACAAGCCAATCGTTCTTTCACTCAACTGTGCTTAGGTTATTTTTTGAACAATGGTTTCCTTGTACAAAACAAAGAAACGTATGCAACTCATTAGCACAATAACTAGCTGGCCATCCACCGAAAGAAACTATTTGTGGAAAAGAGGACAACCAATTTCATCCCAAGTGGAAAAAGAAATCAAGAAAAATAAGAAGCCAGACAAAAAGAAGAAAAAAAAGGCAACAATAAATCAAGATTAGGCCCCACATTTGCCTTAGTCATCACAACTGAAACTTTTTAAGTTCCAGCATTATGCTAAACTGGAACTCACAAGGGACAATGTCTTCCATTCAAAATGGTAGGGGCATCTCCAACCATATTTAGAGTGGGAAAAGTGCAAGCTTTTTAAAATTATAAAAACATTTTCCTAATGTGACCTCCTTAAGTCAGTTTTTTCCATATCCAACCACAATCTAAGGATTACTAATTGATCAGAAAGAAGTCCCATGCCTTTTTAAGGACAATGGTCAAGTTAAGAGATGGTTACAACTGAATGACATATTCATTATCTTCAGCGTAAATTAGGAACCAGATGAAGTATTGTTTTGGAAGCTATTCATTCAGGCTTCAAAACAGATATTCAAAATGAACTGCATAATGACCCCAACCCAAGAAAGAAAGAGTTTGCATCCTGTAACTTAAAAATCTTCAGCAACCATGCTACAACGTTTTCCCATTAGCTGAGAACAGCTTTATCATCACAATATTCTGTCGGCAGTGCCCACAAAGTACTCCTTCTCATGTGCTTCGACTATATGAAAGAGCAAGATCTGCATGACTAACTCCTTCTTATATTAAGATCAGGGGTCTTATGGCATCAGATTAACTTTCATGCAAAATCATAGAGAAACTCTCAAACAGCTACCATTTCATTATTTCAGAAAGCAAGGACACACGTAGGAGTTAATTTTACAAAACACTGTTTGATTTTCGCAAAGGTTGGCTGCAAATTCATGATTGTTTAATTGTATTTGCAAATACACTATCTCTGCTTTTGCACTCTGGTATGCACTTGCAGCTATATATACAAATAATGGATAACATTCTTAGTAAAAAGGAAAGTGAAAAATAAGAATCTGTTTTACTTCACAAGACAAAATATATGGAATTCTAATCCCTAATGGTCATAGAACCGACCAAGATATACATCGGCTGACCCAACCCCACACTCTTTGTTCCTGACCTATATGACTTTCTAACTAGAGTTATTTAAGTACTATCCCTAGATTAGATCAAATTCTTCACCAAAACGCACAATCAAAGACATAAGCTGGGTAGATATAAAAGGAAAGAGATGTTTTCAGTTCATCCAAATCAGAAGCTTTTTCTACATCCATATGATCTACTAACCAGATCTTGACATAATCCAGATATATAGCCAGCATTAAGACATTTTGGACAGCTCTTTCTTCACCTGCACATAGTTCGTATTGAGAAGAGAGAAGATTGTTACTTACCAGTTTCAGTTGGCGAGGATAAGGGCATGCCCCAGGAGGACCATAATTAACAGCCAAGATGTTAACACCATCCTACAATATATAAAGTAAAATAAAAAATCAACATTAATCGGAAGATGGAAAGAAGATATATTTTCCAAAGAAGAAGCCATGAGTTACAAACGAAATGTATCCGGCTATTTGATCCATGCCAAGTAGATTTACCATGTGTATCACAAAGTGCTCATCCAGACCATCACGTGGAAGACATCTCTGGGGAATAGAATAGGATTGTCAATCTTACTTTAATTTTAGAGAGGCAAAATAGTTAACAAGAATAACTATCATCGATCACCAATTAAAAAAAAAAAGTTCTTATCCCTTATGAAAGATATCAGCATGCTCAAAATCAGAGCTAATCTAAGAATTACATTTTGATCATCAGAAAGGGTTGACAACCCAAACTTCAATTCGGGTTAAAACTAGCTAAGAATATGCAAAATTAAGCAATCTTGTCACATAAAGCACTAATTCCTGAACACAAATCTTGGCTAGCAATAATCATGCTTATGCGAGCAATCAAAACGCAAGTCGCAACGGAAGACACAATTCTACATCACAACACAGTCTCATTTGGTTGGAGTAAAGTAAACAATTACCGCTTTGATGGAAGAAACAATGTAGTCCCTCCCCGGAGGACTCAGAACATTGGACGGCAGCCTAATCCTGTAAAAGTCATCATCTTGCAGCAATTTCTGCAATAAAGAGGGGCCAGACCACGGTCAGAACACAGAAAAACCTTACATCGCAGGATTTGAATCGGAAGGAAAACGCGACGTCACCTGGAACTTCTCCTTGTCGACTTCCGTGAGAGCATTCCTCGAGAACCGCAGCTTGGTGAGAGTCTACCAACCAAACACACCGAACCACCTCGATCAGGCAATCGATTCAGAAAAGCAAAAAAGGAAGGACACGAAGAAGAAGAAGAAGAAGAAGAAGAAGAAGAAGAAGAAGGGCTGACCTGGGGGCCGTGGGACCAGGTCTTGAGGCGGGCGGAGAAAGTGCCGGCGGGGGAGAAATCGGAGTCCCCGAAGGCGTGCTCGAGGGGGAACTGGAACTTCGAGTCGGACTCGGCGGCATCCGAGTACCTCTTCCGGGATCGGGGCGGCGTGACCGGATCGACCCCGACCCCGACCCCGGCTCCTCCTCCGATCGCCGCCCCCAGATCGTCCTCCTGCTCGATCAGGAGCTCATCGGACTGGAAGGCGCCGGCGCGGTGGTGATGCGGTGCGGCCGCCAGCAGCACCACCGCCATCGCCGTCAAGACCCTCCACAGCTTCTCGGCCTCCATTGCTTCCGATGCCGCTGCTGCTGGTACTGTGCCGTGCTCCAGCTTTGCAAACTCCGACTTGACCTTCGAAAGTCGAGAGAGAGCAGATGGGCCGGAGATGGTTATACATTTGGGCCACATTTGGGCCAGGCCCAACTAAACTTGTCTTTCCCTTTGCATTTGATGTTGGGGTACGCAGCTGGGCCGGTTTAACCGGGAAATAGAACCGAATTTAGCCTTGTCCGACAAGATTGAGGCCGGCTCGCATGTGGACCGGGCCGATCCCGGGTAACTGGCCTTGACCGGTTCGGCTTCCCTAGACCGATCGCCTCCTAATTTGATATGCAAGACCAAGAACGAATCTGTCCAATCCGATTGATCTGCGATTTTGCATAAATGAATTCGATTATATTGCCGTAATAGAGCATGTTCATCCAGCTGGATTAGTCTCGTGTAGACTAGAATGGTCTTGTGTGCTTGTTCTCGACTATATAGGTTAAAGATAAAAGCCACTTATGTACCGTACCGATTGAAATGATTGGTATCAGCCAAAAAAACCAGTGATTCGTATAGGCTCCGAAATTTTTTTTTTCCATTATTATGATTTCATTCGTTTTAAAAAATAATTAATTAAAAAATCTTTAAAATTATCACTTATATCACTTGAAATAATTAGTTAATGAGGAATATTTTCTTTATGTCTAAATATTTTCCTGGACGACGAAATATTTTTTCATTTATTTACTTTTGCGAGCAATATAAATCTTTTTTTAAATGCTTTTGATTTTTTTTTTTTTTTTGGTGAAACAATTGCACTCTCGTGCTTTAAACCATGTACTTTGCAAATAAAATTATTTGGCATGGATTACTCCTCTGCAATATTAAGAGCATCTCTAGAGTAGGATTACCTTTTGTTCTTGATCGTGTGCGTTGGTAATAGGAACAAAGTTCTTTCTGTACCAAATTTAGAGGAGCTCGGGAGTTGGATTCCTCCCAGTTCTTGTCCGTGTGCATCGGCAATTACAATTGTTAGGAGCAGACCCCTTTTTTCCAAATTTAGAGTATCTCGAGAGTCAAATTCCTTCCAAATCTTGATGGTATGCATTAGCATTGCGATCTTGTCCTTCTATAATAATTTTGAGCACCCTGAGAGTCGGATTCTCTCCAATTATTGCTTGCGCGGGTCAAAAATCAGAACTATCAGGAGCAGACTTGTCGAAATTTACAACGTTTTGGGTTTTGCACGATGGATATCGACTTGAGGTAGTCTGTATCACCATGTGTCAGCCTCGAGTGCTTTTATTGCTCCGCTGACTGCACAGCGATAGGTCAACTTTAAACATGAGGTACTCCCCTTTAAAAAAAAAAAAAAAAGTCAACGGACAATCATTTAATTGTTTCCACATTCTAGAAGTGTCAGCAATCAATTCGACCAAACCTAAACATCCTAGAAGCGCCCAAAAAAAAGCAATGTCCAGATCTGTGTCCCACGGTCCAGGAGGGATAGACCCACCGTCAACGCCCCCGAACGAACCGTAGACAGGGATAGCAGCGTCTCGAGCACCCACGACATCCTAGAAGAACCTAGCGCCTTGTCCCGAAACTCCATCGACCTGTCTTTTTCCCAAGGGGAACATCCTCGAACGAAGGAGAACCTCGGATTGCTGCAAAGCAACGCTTTCCCGCATCACGACAGAATACGGTGCTTCCTTGCTGGATATTATTCCATCTCCGCGCACACGTGTGTCACGATACGTGCAAAAAAGGTTTTTAAAAAAAAAAAAAATAGGCCCTAAAGGTATAGTCGAAGCAAAATACTTGTAAAATGAGATCTTCACGTAAAGAAACTAAAGCTTACGCGTTGGGATTACACCAACTGCAAGCAAATTTCGCTAGATCTCAACAACTTAATCAATTTATCGCCACTACAAAACGTTTCATGAATTTTAAGATAGCCATATCTTGAGACCAATACTTTGAATTGATATTTAAAAAAGGAGCCATTAAGATATTTATTTAAATAATGGTATAATAGAAAGATACGGACTCACATTTATCTTTGGAAGGTGAGAGGTTTATGAATTTACATGATTACTTTCTTGATAATTCCATATTACTCAGTTTTTTAGAAAGAGAGACACGTTATTATACTATGAATTAAGTATAATGCATGGGCTTTTTTCGTGAAACCTTATACTAAAGTTACGAGGTTAGAATCCTCTCTCATTTGCTTAGTCATACGGAGAAACTACACATAAAAAATGGAGGACATTCTCATGTTATATTTGATAACTTAACCAAAAAATTCATCTAAAGTAGAACGACCATCATTAATCAAATAAAGCCAAACTTTTCATGTCATTAAACAGACATTAGTTTTAGTAAAGAAATCCTTAGTGACACAAAGCAATTCCACCAATGTTTTCTAAGCGATTGATAGGACATTGCCACGTGTCGAAGTGCCAGACCCGACACCCAAACTTCAAGAGGCTCCACCGTCGTTCTTGTTCGCGTTCTTGCCCGTGAGGTGGCTCGACCCATCAAGAACCTTCTCTCTTTCGCACGTTATTATACCCCCCACTCCATTCCTTGCCAAGCCAAGAAGCCAAGCAACAAGCTGCCACGAAAGCTTTCCTTCGATCCAAACGCACCCAGCTGAGGAAGAAGAGCGAAGAGGAAGAGCGGAGCAGAAGATGTGGACGCAGCCTTACAGGAAGAGCGACCCCGAGGCCGGGGACAGGCCGCTGTACCCGACCATGCTGGAGAGCCCGCAGCTCCGGTGGGCCTTCATCCGCAAGGTCTACTCCATCGTGGCCTTCCAGCTGCTCGCCACGATCGCCGTCGGCGCCGTCGTCGTCTACGTCCACCCCATCGCCCACTTCTTCACCTCCACCCCGGGCGGCCTCGCCCTCTACATCGTCCTCATCATTGTGCCCTTCATCGGTGCGTCCGGCTCCGTGTTCTTGAGTTGTGTTCCGGCTTTTGATGGTTTTTTCTTGCTACTTGTTTCAAATGATGGAACACTTTCCCTTTCACTTCATTCGTATGTTACAGTTCACGCATGTTGGTCTTTTTTTTTTTCTCCTTTTAAATTCAAAACTCCTAGACAGATTTTCATGTCACTCGGACGGTGATAACCTATTGACATCCGGGTATATATTATATTTCAACTTCGATGGAAAACAGAAGGTAAATGTTGCTTATTTTCAACGTAAACAAACGCGCGGCTTCTTTTCTTCTCTGGGATTGGGGTTACGCTAGAGATGTTAAACTTAACATGTGGAGATAGACTTTGTTGTGAATGATGTGACAGTGCTAGAATTGCTGCTGATATGGTCATGGTACGTCTTTTTCGCATATAGAGCATGAGAATGATGGTTTTAAGATTTGATGCAGTTCTCTGTCCATTGTACTACTACCATCAGCGGCATCCTGTGAACTACCTGCTGCTCGGGATATTCACCATCTCGCTTGCGTTTGTGGTTGGACTGACTTGTGCATTCACGAGTGGTGAGTACAAATCTTGAAGTGGCTTGCTGTTGGTTGCTTCTATCACTTTCTGGTGTGATCTTGATGCTTTATGCTTTTCAAGAGATGGTAGATGCATACTGGCAGATGAATGCGGAGAAAGTGTTGACAGAATTATAGTAAAAGACTTTTCTTAATGAAGAGATGGTTTTGATACACATTCGCTAAGTCAAACAACGCTAGGTCGAGCTTGTCTCTCTGAGACTTCGGTAGGTTATAATTTGGCTTTACATGTTCCGGCAGGTATAAGAGTAGAACCTCTTGTTCTGGAATGAAATTATGATTTCAATGGTAATAGGAAGTAAATCCAGTTAAATATAGTAAATTAGTGTCTTCAATCGCTAACTAGAATCATTTTTCATGATCGCTGCTGAGGATCTGGCATCTTGTCATGTATGCATTTCAGACCTGTTTCTGGAATAAATTTGATGCGCGGCACTTCATTGGTGCAGACCCAGAGACAAACTGAAGATTTTTAACTGTGCCCGAACAGAATTACTAATTGCCGATTTCTTTCCATAACAAGGGACTAGGTTGGGGCCTTGCAGTCTTACATGTGCTCTGCAATGCAAGTGGTTGTCTACTTGTGTTGAAGGGAGCAAAAATGGTGCGACATTATTATGTAGATTGGGAATGTAAAAGTTGTCACTTTGGCGAGCAACTGACTCTCCTTCAGATAAGTTTCAGAAAATAAGCCATCGATCAGGAATTTTTGGCTTGCTTCAGCTATCAGTTTAGTGGCTAATCAACTTCTTATTTATCTTTCTTCTGTTTTCTTAGTTTAGGCATGAAATGCAAAGCTTTCAATCGATTTCAGGGTTGCCCTGTTGCTGATACATGAATATGCTTGAGGACATGATGACTGAAGCAGCATAAAATGATCAGTTGTAGCGTAACTTCACTTGTTTGAATGAACAAAGCCTCTTTGTTTTTGTGTCACGTTTACTTGGGTTGGCTCCAGACTTGCAGATTACAGTCGATATAAATTGTAGATGATCAATCTGCCGTCTTGTTCAGCTCTGGCTCACTTGATGTTTTAAGCTATAACGGTTAATTTTATTGGATCGAGGATCTTTTAACTCAATGTCATGTACGTAGTAATTGCCGATGGAAGTTTAATTCTTTTTTCCCAAATGCGGGTGCAGGGAAAATCATCCTCGAATCTGTTATCTTGACGACCGCTGTGGTAGTCAGTCTTACCCTCTACACTTTCTGGGCTGCGAGGAGAGGCCATGACTTCAACTTCCTAGGGCCCTTCTTGTTCGGTGCTATCTTTGCGCTTATGATCTTTGCTTTTATACAGGTATGGCTTTTGCTTTTATACAGCTATGACTAGAAAATTGCATTTCGTCGATTTGGATCACCCTGTAATCTGTTGTTGAAACATGAAGAGAGGGAGGGGAAAGACATGGGATGATGATTTGTCACTGCTATTTTAATCACAGTATTTTTGTCTCATGTCGGCATCTTGGTACGGTCGACTTATTTTTGGATTCATCTTTTCTTAATAATTCCAGAGGAGCTATACCAAGTGTTCTTACCAGATGCAAATTTAAAGTTTTTTGCAAACGTTTTGCATTCTCTATCCTCTGTGTATCCTATATGGCAGTGATACATCTTACCTGTAATCTGTTGTTGAAACATGAAGAGAGGGAGGGGAAAGACATGGGATGATGATTTGTCACTGCTATTTTAATCACAGTATTTTTGTCTCATGTCGGCATCTTGGTAAGGTCGGCTTATTTTTGGATTCATCTTTTCTTAATAATTCCAGAGGAGCTATACCAAGTGTTCTAACCAGATGCAAATTTAAAGTTTTTTGCAAACGTTTTGCATTCTCTATCCTCTGTGTATCCTATATGTGCTGCTTTACATATGTTGTCAGTGTTATACATCTTACCATCATTGATGGCAATGATGCTTTTGCCATATTGGATGCAGTTACTGTTCCCTCTTGGTAGGATCTCACTCATGGTGTATGGATGTTTGGCGTCGATCATATTCTGTGGGTACATCATATATGACACGGACAACCTGATCAAGCGCTACTCCTACGATGAATACATATGGGCCTCTGTGTCGCTGTATTTGGATGTAATCAATCTCTTCCTGTCCTTGCTCACGATCTTCCGAGCTGCGGAGAGCTGATGGGTCTTCTTCTTACTGCTTGCAAGCTTAAATTCCTCTGTTTTTGACCCAGAAAACATCAAATCGACATTGGCACATATTGTTTGTCAATTATGATCCGTAGCAACTATGTCAACCAATGGATCGATTTGTTGATAGTGTACATTTTTCTTCTGTTGTACTTTTGTTTCCTTAGTGACCAATCTGTATTTGTATAAACATCATCTGTGATCTTTTATTGGTGCTATATGGAAAATCCTTGCAATTAAACACTAAATGTCTCATTTCTCTTGTAAAAGATGGCCTTAAAAAATGAAACTTCATTACTCTGTTCGAACTCGGAACTAATCGAGTCCAAACCATGATCTTTGGTTCCCTCCTTGTCCTTGTTTTTTGCAATTGAACTCTAAAAATGGCTATTCTTGTAGAGCCTCTCTCGTTGGAGAAGCAAGCTGCCCTTAGGCGAGACCGAGTTTAGGCAACCCGGGCCTTCATGAGTTTCTGGGCTTTGTCTTTCAGACCTTTCATTGCTCGATGCAGACATTGTGTTGCCACACACGGCTTGGTTTGGGTCTGTTCTTGTTTTCAGAGATGCAGGTTGTTTGGCATGTTTGCCGTCTTCGCATTTGGCGTTCAAAGATCTTTTCTTTTCGTTTAGCATGCTGGAAAATTGATTTATGCCCGTGCCATTCAGAGTCATGGCAGTTCCGAGTGTATCACATCGAATCGCCTGAGTTTGCTCCTGGTACTGTGCGTTTGCTGAACTTCAATTGTTGTATAGTCAGCCTTACTCGATTGCTTGCATAGCTTGTCAGTTTGGGCAAGAATTGATCACAATAGGGACGAGGAACATCGCATGCGAGTTGCTGTGGGATTCTTGACAAAGAGATGTGTCCATGCAGGGCGCCCACAAAAACAAAGGGCCAGTGCCTTTGTGAACCTTGCAAAATGCATAAGGGGGGACCTATTGGCAAGGAAAGGGAGATAGCGAGGATCTAAGATAATCAATGAAGTGATATTTGCAATCTTAAAAAAGAGACGGCATTCACTTTTCTTAAGCCGGAGGCGATCGGCGATCTCTGTTTCAATCCTCTGATACTCTTGTTCTTAGTTGCTGAGGCATTGCTATGTAGTATGTCAAGTTAGTTACATGCAACCCTAGACTCTGCAAAATGAGAAACTAGAAGTTCTGAAAACAAAAAGGAGCATAAAAGAAAAGTGGAATTCTAGATGATGCCTTTATGTTGGGGGCATGGATGGGTCATCCTGCCTCTTGTCCCTAGTCTTTTGCAGAGGCAGAGATCCTCCTCAAGCGATGGACATGCTTGCTTTGCACAGGTTCAGACCCATGGTCGTGAGCTGCCGCTCTAGATTTCGACTTTCCTGTGTCCCTTCCAATTGCCATCTCTCCCGTACCATCAATCTTTAATCGGGAATTCTGGTCACGAGTTTGTCGCATGACAATGATCAAGCCTGATGGTTTTATTAATTAAAGGGCTTAAGGCCCGTCCGCCCATGCTGGGCCCAAAAGGCCCGGCCCACGGGAATAGGGCCCGTGGAAGGGGAAGGTATAAAAGGGAGGAGAGAGAGAGAGAAAACGTATCAGTTGGAAATAGAAAAGACGTACGTTTTCTCTCAACGCTCTCCCTCTCTCACGTTGTTCTTCAAAGCGAAACCAGTGAGACGCTCGAAGGATTTGGCCTCCTCGGATCGAACAGGATCAAGATTCTCTTCCTCTAACGGCGTCGGTGTTTAATCTCGTAAGGCTAACAAGGTACGCTCGAATCCGTGGTGTACTTTACGATCGGTGATGCGTGTTTTCCTGGGCTTCGTCTTCCGCATTGATTTAGGGGTTCGATTCGGTGTCGAATCCGATTTTCGGGGATCCGTTCTTCCCAACATTGGTATCAGAGCCCTAGTTCACGTTTTCCCGACTTGTTTGATGATTTTTGATTGATTTTTCGCAAAAAGAACTTCGGCCGTACGGATCGGGGGAAAAATCCCGACACCCGAGCGCTTTTCAGCCATTTTTTCGAGTTTTCGTAAGTCGAAACCAAATTGTGATGGCATAGGAAGAAAGGCGACGTCGAGACGAGTCTAGCAAGAAGTCGAGCGCCGCCGGGCGACGCCGCACGTGCCCACACGCGCGGCCGGAAGGCGCTGCGCGTGGGCGCGACGCGCCCGGAGACGCTGGATCGCCAAGCGCGTGCGGCGCATGCGCCGTTCGGCGAACCGGCGCTTCCACGCCGCCGGTGGGTGAACCGGCACGCGCCGGTCCGCGGACCGACGCGTGCTAACGTCACGCGATGACGTCATCGTGACGTCATCCAACGGTCGGTAACCATTTGGATGACGTCATCACCAACGACATTTCGCCGGGCGGTCACCAGCCGGCGACTCGACCCGACCGGCGACCCGACCTGACTCGCGGACGCAGGCACGCGCTCGGCACGTGCCGGATGACATCTGCGTGACGTCATCCCCCGCATGCGCGAGGCACGTGCGGTCGGTCCTCGCGAATGGTCCGACCGGCCCGACCGGTCTGTCCGGTCCGACCGGTCCGACGTCCGACGACCGTTGACCACGTTGACCGTTGATCGTTGACCGACGATCGTTGACCGTTGACTTTGACTTTGACTGTTGACTTTGACCGTTGACCGTTGACTTTGATCGTTGACCCGAGAAAAAAAGAAAAAGGAAAAGAATGTGTTTCTTTTTCAATTAAGTCTATGTGGATTATAATGCGATCCCTTATTTGTTCTGCATTTGTTGCAGGAACTATGCCTCCCCTGAGGTTGCGCACACCTATTCGCCAGCGCGCGATTCTCAGGTGAAACAAAAGGATAGTCTGTCTAAGTTGATGGCCGAACGATCGATCATCGATGGGAGAGAGGTGACTTAATTGATCATGTCCTTGAAGTCAACGGGAAAATTCAATGCAGTCTTATGGAATGGTCGTCCTATGTCACGATCGAGAGATGGTGCGGTTTTTCATAAACACTCTTCCACTTGAATGGCAAGATGTGTTGAATCGCATATGGGATGTCAACGGAGCTACTTCCTATAAGAAAATTGTGATGGATTTTGTAAACGAATATTATCGTATTGTTTCAAGGGAAAAGATCAAGAAATTGAACAAAAGAGGATCTTTCCCGGTTCGTGTGCCGACTTGGTGTTAGTTGTATTGGGCGATATATATTAAGTGTGCTTTGTGGACAACTTAATGTAATAATAACTACCTAATTGTGTTAATTGAAAGCATTATTATTTTTTAATTGTATGTCAATTATCTGTTGCTTTCTATTATTGATGGTTCTTTGTGGGTAATTAGTCGTGAGTAGTTTTAGAAGTTTTTGTAGCTTCATAAAATTGATTTTGCATATGACAATCATATTAATGATAGTTTTAAGTTAGGATTTTTGGAGGATGATTGGAAACGTAGTGACCTTTTGATTTTGAAGCCTTACTTGAAATTATTCATTAACATGATGGATCTATGTAAATAGGGATGCATAAATGATAGGCATTAATAATTCGTGCATATTTTTCTGATTTGTTCAGATCAATGGCTTCAGCCACAAAGAGCATAGTTGCCGAGCTGAACGAAGGTGAAAAGCTCAATGGAGACAACTATGAAATTTGGCAAATGAAAATCCAGTATGTGCTGGAAGAGCAAGAAGCACTTGAGACTCTTGTCATGACCATGGTAGAACTTGAAGAGGGAAACACTGCACAGCATAAAAGAGACAAAGAAGCTTTTTCTGCGTGGAAAAGAATGAACTCTTTAGCTCGCATCACGTTGTTGAGCAGCATGGAAAATGACGTCATGCGAGAGTTTCGGCGTTTTGACAATGCCAAAGAAATGTGGGAGGCATTGGCAGCTAGATTTGGTCATACTTCGGTGACTAGACTGAGACAGCTCACTATCAGGTTTGACTCTTATAAGAAGCATCATGGTCAGACCATGAAGCAACATCTTAGAAAGATGTCAAACATGATAACTGAGCTGAGAGATGATGGCCATGTCCTCACAGATGAGCAGCAAGTGCAAGCAGTGATTCGTTCCTTGCCTCAGAGTTGGGAGCATATGAAGGTGCACTTGACTCATAATGAAAATATCAAAACCTTTGAGGATGCAATGCGTCATCTTAAGCTGGAAGAGGACCGCATGTTGGCGGCTAAGCCGGATGCTGAACTCTATCATGCTAGTTCTAGCTCACATGGAGCTTCGAGCTCCAAATGCAAGCGCCCTAACTGGTTTGATAAGGGGAAAGGCAAGGAAGAAGCAGGTCCTTCAGGGAAGAAACCCAAATTTAACCAACATGGAAGAGGGAAGCGTCCTCGCATGAAAAAGCTTGCAAGGGTGAAATGCTACAACTGTGACAAGAAAGGTCACTATGCTCGCGACTGTCGTGAGCCAAAGAAGGTATGCACCCATTGTACTTTTCAGAACTTTGCTTATGTGTCGAGTTCTATGTTTTTAACTGAGTCTAATCCTTTGTGGACTGTGGATTCAGGAGCAACGAACCATGTAGCGAAGGATAGAGGATCCTTCGTGGAATTCCGACGAGTACCAACTGGAACTAAGTGGATCTATGTGGAAAACAATTCCAGAGCTGAAGTGAAATGAATTGTCACATGCCAATTGAATATGCGTGGTGGACGCACTTTATTTCTTCATGATGTGTTGTATGCTCCGGAGATTCGTCGGAATTTAGTGTCGTATTAGTGTTGGTTAAATTAGGTTTTAATATGAACTTCTATAGTAGAGGTGTGAATTTGTTTTTGGAGACAAATTACTATGGTTATGGTTATTTTCTGGATGGTTTTATTATATTAAATATTGATTATATTAATGATAATGTTTGTTATTCCCTTCTCACGTCTCCTAATAAATATGATAATGATGTGAATGTGTGGCATGCTAGACTTGGTCACATTGGCCAACAGCGTATGAATAGACTAGCCAAAGAGGGCTTGTTGGACAATATTGAAAAAGTCGATTTGTCCATATGTAAGCATTGCCTAGAAGGGAAAACGACAAGGAAACCATTTGGAAAAGGAAAAAAGAGCTGAATTTCCTCTGCATTTAATCCATTCTGATGTCTGTGGTCCAATGAATGTGAAAGGAAGGCATGGGGCTGTTTATTTCATCACATTTATTGATGATTATACTTGATTCGGATATGTCTATTTGATTACTCATAAGTCTGAAGCAATAAGTTATTTCAAAAGGTTTATGAACCTGGTAGAGAATCAATTAGATAAGAAAATAAAAGCATTGAGATCTGATCGAGGTCGAGAATATTTATCTGATGAGTTCAGAAAATTGTGTGATGAAAAAGGAATAGAAAGACAGTTGTCTATTCCGTATACTCCTCAACAAAATGGTGTTGCGGAAAGAAGAAACAGAACCCTACTGGAAATGGTTAGGTCCATGATGGCGCATGCTAACTTGCCTATCACCTTTTGGAGTGATGCATTGTTAACTGCTGCGTATATACTTAACCGGATGCCTTCTAAATCAGTTACTTCCACTCCATATGAGTTATGGACAGGTAGAAAACCGGACTTGAGTTTTCTTAAGCCATGGGGTTGTGCTACCTATACACATGAATCCTCTCACAAGTTTGGGAAATTGGGTCCCAGAGGGAAGAAGAGTATTTTCATAAGATACTCGAAACACTCGAAAGGGTATGTATTCATTGGTGAGTAGGAAAGTGGGAGTATAACTGAATTTGAATCACGAGATGTCACATTTTTAGAGGATGAGTTTCCTAAGAAGGGCGAAATAAGGGAAGATCACTCCCTATATGAGACCTTGGATCAAGATAATGATATTAATGAAGTTCATCCAAATGGGAGCATAATAGGGAATGATGTGCAAAGTGTATAATCTCCCATACGGCGAACAAGTCGCCAAAGTATTCCCCGTCAACGTTTTGACATTAAAGAGGAAACTTTTATGGTTGCTCCACAAGATGAGGATGAGCCAAGAAATAACAATGAGGCTCTAAATTGCCCTAGTAAGGAAAAGTGGATTCATGCAATGGAAGATGAAATTGAGTTAATGAAATCAAACCAAGTCTGGGAACTGATTGATCTTTCAAAAGGACGCAGAGCTATTGGGAACAAGTGGATTCTCAAAATAAAGCGAAAGGCTGATGGTTCGATTGAAAGGCATAAGGCTCGCCTTGTGGTGAAGGGGTATAATCAACAGGAAGGAATTGATTATGAAGATATGTTTTCTCCTGTAGTGAGATTTACCTCGATTCGCATTATTCTGGCAATAGTGGCAAGTCTGGATCTTGAGTTACATCAAATGGATGTAAAAACTGCTTTCCTCAATGGAGAATTAGAGGAAGAAATATATATGGAACAACATGCTGGTTTCATAGTGAAAGGCCAAGAAGAAAAAGTATGTCGACTTTTGAGGTCGATATATGATCTTAAGCAGTCATCAAGACAATGGTATATACGTTTTCATAATGCCATAGTGGCATATGAGTTTACAATGATTGATGAGGATCATTGTGTATATATCAAAAGATCCAAGGATCAATTTGTGATCATATCATTATATGTTGATAATATACTGATTGCCTAAGTAATATGGAGTTGGTTAATACGTCAAGAGATGGTTGTCTTCTAACTTTGAGATGAAGGATATGGGTGAGGCTGCATACATTCTTGGAGTTAAGATTTCGAGAGATCGTTCGAAGAGATCGTTGTCTCTTTCGCAAGAAACCTATATAAATAAGGTTCTTGAACGATTTCGTATGCAAGACTCGTAAACCCATAGACACTCCTATTGCAAAAGGTGAAGGATTGAGCCATAGATCGGTCCAGGACTCCACAAGAGAAGGAACAAATGAAACATGTTCCTTATGCTAGTGCTGTTGGGAGCTTGATGTATGCTATGATGTGTACGAGACCCAACATATGTTTTGTAGTTGGAATGGTGAGTAGATACCAATCCAATCCTGGTCCAGCACATTGGAAAGCTGTCAAGAGAATACTGAGGTATCTGAAGGGAACTGCTGATTACAAGTTGAATTACCAAGGAAAGGATCTGCGACTTGAAGGCTATTCAGATGCTGATTGGGGAGGAGATTTAGATGAAAGAAAATCTACCTCTGGATTTGCTTTCTTACCGAACAATGGCGCCATATCATGGAGCAAAGAAGAAGCAAACGTGTATAGCCTTGTCCACGATGGAAGCCGAGTTCGTGGCATTATCGTTAGCGGTACAAGGAGTTTGGCTTAAGAGATTTTTGGATCATTTAGGTGTTGATGAGAAAGCTGCAAATCCATTGTTGGTTAATTGTGATAGCCAAGCAGCTATAGCATACACCAAAGATCCAAAATATCATGACAAGACCAAACATATAGATACCAAGTATAACTTTGTAAAAAATATTGTTGCACGAAAGGATGTGAACTTACAGTACATATTTACGCATAGAATGGTAGCAGATCCTATGACAAAGCCAATACCTAGAGATGTGTTTTGTGGTCATGTAAAATCTCTAGGATTGCGTAGAGTCCGATGTACCTTGGATATTGTAATTTCCCGAGTTGTTCACATCAATGAACTTGTGTTGTTTCATTATTAATACCTATAAATCTTTGTATGATCTTTATACATCTTAATGCTCAGTGCATTATTTTAAGTTGAGAAGTATGTCGGACAGATAAAATATTAGCCCACTCACACGGGTAATCGCCTCTGTTTACTGTGTGATAAATAGAGATGAGATTGATTTTAAGCTTATTATCTAGGTGATAATCGAGAGCTCAAGCTTAAAATATGTATGTCTCCTTAACTAAGTGTTAAGATGAGGATATAATACGAAAGATGTCCGAAAGTAAAATACTCCACATATTTTACTTTATCTGTCTATAATGCCAGATGTGAGTTTTGATGAATTTTGTGATTGAGTAGATACGTGAACTCAAGTTAGACATTAGGTATGTCTGAACTATCATCTGTACGGTATTGAAAGGTGTAGACATACGCTCCATGGGAAAGGAGTTAATACCGTAATACGTATTTCATACTACGTATGCATGAGATGACCAATAAAAGTGGCAAAAAGTTTGATTTCAACTTTTATGACGTGTGAGACTCTTCAGGAAAAGAGTTCCTCAATTTTTAGTCCCCTCGGGACTCTTACTTATTCTTAAAAATTTATATTTAGTGTTTGCTATCTTAGGGTATTGCCAATGGTCATGAGATGATTCGATCTAATTGGGCATTTCTAGAAAAGCAAGCTGGACTGAAATTGAGAGTTTGAAGGAAAGAGGAAGATCGATTTTGGAGAATCACATTGTGGTTTTGTATTCACTTGGTCAACCAATTATGACTGTCTTTGTGATAATTATAATTGTGAATACAATATATATATATATCATTGTTTAAAAGGGATCAAGGGAGATATAAATGTGATCGATCGATTTAGGGTACTGCATACTAAATCTACTCGGAGTGTGACGCCCATTATGAGCTGCTATATATTCCTAACAGATGTATAGCAACGAACTCTCAAAGTATGCTAGTCGCACGGATTATTCACCAGTATGAATGTTAAAGAGAGGTAAAGAGAATACTGTTCGGCCCATCATGTGTGAGTGGGAGATGATGGTTTTATTAATTAAAAGGCTTAAGGCCCGTCCGCCAATGCTGGGCCCAAAAGGCCCGGCCCACGGGAATAGGGCCCGTGGAAGGGGAATGTATAAAAGGGAGGAGAGAGAGAGAAAACGTATCAATTGGAAATAGAAAAGACGTACGTTTTCTCTCAACGCTCTCCCTCTCTCACGTTGTTCTTCAAAGCGAAACCAGTGAGACGCTCGAAGGATTTGGCCTCCTCGGATCGAACAGGATCAAGATTCTCTTCCTCTAACGGCGTCGGTGTTTAATCTGTGGCTAACAAGGTACGCTCGAATCCGTGATGTGCTTTACGATCGGTGATGCGTGTTTTCCCGGGCTTCGTCTTCCGCATTGATTTAGGGGTTCAATTCGGTGTCGAATCCGGTTTTCAGGGATCCGTTCTTCCCAACAAAGCCACGGTAGTTGGGCCACACTGAACTGCACGTTTTGATCAAGATAACTTGAAGAGAAACAAATGCGTTACTGACAAGAATCTTTCACTAGATTTTGCCAACCACGCTTGCCAACATTCATTGATAGAGCTCTTGTCTTGAAAATTGCAAAGTGCAGACTTCAAGCTTTCCGTGAATGCAAGAATCGATAAGTCTAGACGTCCAGGAAAGAAGATTATGGATGATCAAACTAGTGATAAAGTCAGCCCAAGGCAATAATCTTTGACCAACTCATTTGCTCTCAGTGAAGTACGTCTGGAAGCAAGGAAAGGAAAGGACATAGCCGGATATGCTCTGCAAAGAGCTTTCCATCGATGTCTGAGTTCGCCTCTGTCACGTGTTTAGATCAGAAGAGATCACAACTTTCCACCGTGGCTTTCCATTGCTGTCGTCATCAAGAGGAAAACTCGTAATTTAGGTGGACTGGCTTATATATGAACGATTGCATCCTCACAGCGGAGGCAGAGATTCTCCTCAAGCGATGGCCATGCTTGCTTTGCATAGGTTCAGACCCATGGTCACGACTTGCCACTCTAGATTTCGACTTTGCTGTGTCCCTTCCAATTGCTATCTCTCCCATACATCGACTGCTGGCAATCTTTAATCGGGAATTCAGGTGACTAGGGCTCTGTTTGTTTGTGTTTCTTTTTTTTGTTTTTAAACATTTTTTCTGTTTTTTTGTTCCTGGGAACAAAAAAAGGAACAAACGTTTGGGTGCGTTTCGTTCTTTTTTGTTCTTTTGTTCTAAAACAAAAAAGAAACGTAAAAACAAGAAACAACAGATTTGTGTTTCTTATTTCGAAACAAAATCGAGAAACACTTTTCTATTTTCTTTCTTTTTCTTCTTATTTTCTTCTTCTTTTTTCTTTAGCCGGCCGCCGGCCTCGCCCATGGGCGATCGGCCGACGAGGGCCGGCGGCCTCGCCCGGCCATCGCGAGGCTCTCGTCCCCCGGCAAGGGCCGGCCTCGCCGGATCCGGGCGAGGCCGAGCCGCGCCGGCTCCGGGCGAGCTTGATCTCGCCCGGATCCGCGAGGCCGAGCTCGCCCGGGGCCGACGAGGCCAAGCTCGCCCGGGCCCGGCGAGGCTTGGCCTCACCGGATCCGGGGCGAGTCGGCGTCGCGGGCGGTGGCCCGGCGAGGCCGCGCGCTCGCCGGCCTGCTGGGCAAGCTCGGCCTCGCCGGGCCGACGAGCCTCGCCGTGGCCGGGCGAGGCCGCCGGCCGCCTCGTCGGTCGGTCGCCGGCCATGGCCGAGGCCGGCGACCGACCAAAAGAAGAAAAAAAGAAAAAAAGAAAAAAATAGAAAAAATAGAAAAAAATTATACAAATTTACCAAACGTGTTTCTGTTTATTTTTTATTTCCAGAACAAGTTTACTAAACGCGTTTTTTGTTCAAAAATTGTTTCCTGCAACGTAAACATTTTTTTCTATTTCGTTCCCCGGAATGATTTTTAAACAGAAACGCAAACAAACGCACCCTAGTTTGTCACATGGCAATGATCAAGCACGATAGTCGGGCCACACTGAACTGCACGTTTTGATCAAGATAACTTGAAGAGAAACAAATGCGTTACTGACAAGAATCTTTCACCAGACTTTGCCAACCACGCTTGCCAACATTCATTGACCGAGCTCTTGTCTTGAAAATTGCAAAGTGCAGACTTCAAGATTTCCGTGAATGCAAGAATCGATAAGTCTAGACATCGAGGAAAGAATATTATGGACGATCAAACTGGTTATAAAGTCAGCCCAAGGCAATAATCTTTGACCAACTCATTTGCTCTCAATGAAGTACGTCTAGAAGCAAGGAAAGGAAAGGACATAGCCGGATATGCTCTACGAAGAGCTTTCCATCGATGTCTGAGTTCGCCTCTGTCGCGTGTTTAGATCAGAAGATATCACAACTTTCCACCGTGGCTTTCCATTGCTGTCGTCATCAAGAGGAAAACTCGTAATTTAGGTGGACTGGCTTATATATGAACGATTGCATCCTCACAATGGTGTGAGCTTTACAGATCATGTGGATCAACTGGACTTTCAGTTTCTTATCCTCAGTCGATTCTCTATCATATATTGGAGTTAAAGATAGGCATATGATATATCTTGCATTGTTCTCTAAAAGGAATTGATCTTTTTTGGAACATCCCAGGAAGAAACTCTGTCAAAGCATGAATACTTTGGGGCGGTAAACATCCAAACGAAGAAATTCTGTCATTTCCAAGGACTCTTCGATTTTCATGACGCACAATCAGTATGTTAAAAATAAAAATATTACTTTATTGAGTACAGTTAATAAGTGTCTCGAGAACACTCGTTAATAAGACCTTATCCACAACTATATTTTCGATTTTGATAAATACCGGTTGCTCCAAAAATCATAAACAAGAAAATCACACCCTACAAAGTAGAAAATGAACGAGAAAATTGTAATGGAAAAATTATCCATCACCTCTCTCAAATTATCCACGGCCAAATCACCTCTTTCTATAGCCATACTCTCACATTTCAATCCAACCCCAAGTTTCTTGCTACTTTCTTTCCTTTTCTTCTCTAGATACAAACAAAGAAAGTTAGAGAAAAGCGAACCAAAGAAGAAAGGATCATCTCCTAGAAGGAAGAGAGAGAGAGAGAGAGAGAGAGAGAGAATCCCCATCATACAATGTGCTTTGTTTTCTAGCTGTCGTTGAAGGGCGTGATATCCTCATAGGGTCACCCCACTTGGGATTTGAAGTTTACATCAGAAGAGCGATCGCGACCATACGGGCATCTAGAATCCTACGCCCATCACACCTTTTTCATCCCCATAAATACAAAAGAGACAATGTCCAATCTTAAGAGGAGTCAACGTAGGTTGACCTTGAAGATGCAACCG
Source organism: Eucalyptus lansdowneana (assembly GCA_017140395.1). Taxonomy (NCBI): domain Eukaryota; kingdom Viridiplantae; phylum Streptophyta; class Magnoliopsida; order Myrtales; family Myrtaceae; genus Eucalyptus; species Eucalyptus lansdowneana. Next base: position 17,474,127 of record CM029490.1, on the reverse strand, counting down.
CCGTTAATGGAAGTTGAAGGGGCATGATGGGTCTTGTGGTACCCCAGTTTCTCATCTTTCAACAGCGCTCGCAAGCACATTTGGTCGGGTGGTATGGGTTGAAATATGTGGCATCGATGACTCGATTCAAGATCATCATGGCCCATGTCAACTTCGACGAGGCCATCCATGGCATCCACGACCTCGAGGTCTCAACTCCATGGACGACCTCATGTCGAGGTGTTACAGGCATGTGGATCCTTCCTTAGTGGCGCTCGAAGGTCCTTCCATAGTGGCGAGCCCAAGACATGATCTTTGGGTCCCTCCTTGTCCTTATTATTATTTATTATCGAACTCTGAAAGGGCTATTCTTGTAGAGCCTTTCGCTTGTTGGAGAAGCAAGCTGCTCCTAGGCAAGACCAAGGTTAGGAAGCGGGGGCCTTCATGAGTTTATGGGCTTCGTCTTTCGGACCTTCCATTGCTCGATGCAGACATTGAGCCGCCCCACATTGACAATTGATTTATGCCCGTGCCATTCAGTGTCAACGCTGTTCAGGTGTATCACGCGAATCGCCTGAGTTTATTCCTAGTACTGTGTTTGCTGAATTTCATTTGTTGGATCGTCAGCCTTACTCAATTGCGTGCATAACATTTCTGTTTGGGCAAGAATTGATAATGACAGGGACGCGCATGTGAGTTGCCGTGGGATTCTTGACAAAGAGATGTGGCCACACAGGGTGCGCACAAGGGCAAAGGGCCGGCGTGCCTTTGTGAACCTTATAATATGCAAAAGGGGGACCTATTGGCAAAGAAAGGGAGAGAACGAGGATCTAAGACAGTCGATGAAGCGATATTCAGAATCTTCAAAAGGAGACGGCATTCGCTTTTCTTAAGCCAAAGGCGACCAGCGATCTCTCTTTTGATCCTCTGATGTTCTTGTTCTTACTTGCGAAGCCAGCTATGCAGTATGTCAAGTTAATTTTCATACAACACTGGATTCTGCACGATGAGAAACTAAAAGTAGTCCTAAAAACAAGGAGAATCAAAGAAAAGTGAAGTTGTAGATGATAGCTTTATGTTTGGGGCGTGAATGGGTCATCCTACTTATCGTCCTTTGTCTTGCGAAGAGGATCGAGAGATTTCTCCCCAAGAGATGGCCATGCTTGCTTTGCACAGGTTCAGTCCATGGTCGCGACATGCCGGTCTAGATTTCGACTTTGCTGTGTCCCTTCCAATTGTCATCTCTCCTGTAGCATCGACTACCAGCAATCTCCAGTCGGGAATTCCTGTCATAAATTCGTCGCATGACTATGATCATGCCCACATTAATCCAGCCACACTAAAAGGGAAGTTTTGAATGAACCCTGACCAAACATGCCTAGAACCACCTTAGGACTACAAATTGCAAAGTGCACTTCAAGCCTGCTTTCCGTGAATGCAAGAATCAATTAATCTAGATATCGAGGAAAGAAGATTGTGGACAAGGCTATAAACTTTCAATGAAGTGCGTCTAGAAGCAAGGAAAGGACGTAGCCGGATGTGCTTCGCAAAGAGCTTTCCGCTGATGTCGAGTTCGCTCCTGTCGCATGTCTAGATCAGAAGATATTGCAACTTTTCACCATGGCTTTTCACTGTTGTCGAGAGGAAAACTAGTAATTTAGGTGGATTGGTTTATATATGAACAATTGCATCCTCACATAGCTTTGAGCTCTACAAATCATGTAGATCAACTGGCCTTTCACTTTCTTATCCTCAGTCGATTCTCTATCATACGTTGGAGTTAAAGATAGGCATATGATATATCTTGCACTATTCTCTGAAACAACTTACTTTTTCGGGAATATCCTAGGAAGAAACTCTATCAAAGTATGAAATACTTTGAGGGCACTTAGGAACAAAGAAATTCTGTCATTTTTAAAGATTTCACGATCCTCGTGTCAAGCACAATCAATTTATAAAAAATAAAGATATAACTTTACTAAGCGTAATTAATAAGTGTCTTCAGAGCACTTGTTAATATGACAAAACTCACAACCACATCCTGATTTTAGCAAACACCGGTCCCACAATAAAATCAAAAGCAAGAAAATCACACCCTTCAAAGTAGAACAATTATTCAACCTCCATCTCCTTTCTCATTATCCACGTCCTGATCCCTCTTTTCTAGAGCCATACTCTCACGTTTCAGTCCAACCCCGAATTTCTTGCTACTTTCTTTTCCTTTTTTCTCTAGATACAAACAAACCAAAGTTAGAGAAAAGCCAACCAAAGAAGGATCATCTCCTATAGAAAGAGAGAGAGAGAGAGAGAGAGAGAGAGAGAGAGAGAGAGAGGAAAAGATGAATCTCCATCATACAATGTGCTTTGTTTTGTAGCTGTCGTTAAAGGGCGCAATATCCTCATAGGGTCACCGCACTTGGGATTTGAAGTTTACATCAGAAGAGCAATCGGGACCATATGGGCATCTAGAATTCTAAGCCTATCATACCTTTTTCATCCTCATAATTACCAAAGATACAATGTCCAAAGACATGAAGAGTCAGCGTAGGTTGACCCCGAAGATGCAACAGCCGATAATGCAAGCTGAAAGGGCGGGATGGGTCTTGTGTTTTCTCCTCGTGGTACCCTAGTTTCTAGAAACTTTCAACAGCGTTCTCAAGCACATCTGGTCCCGGTGGTATGGGTTGAAATAGGAGGGAGAACCAAGAAATGGCCAGCAGCATATCTGCAAAGGGCTCATGCCCCCACTAAGATAATTCATTTATTAGTCATAAAAATAGAAAATTGGTTAACGTTGATAAAGAGGATAGATTTATGAAGAAACAATGTAAAGGTATTAAGGCACAAGGTCAGAATAAATAGGTACAATGACACCCAATCTAGAATCTTCTAGGAACATTCTACATATTAAGACACGTGGCAAAAATGGGACAAGTATTAAAAAAGTCCTAAACCTTTTACATTTATGCCTATTTAATCCTAAACTTTTTTTTTGTGCCAATTTAGTCCTAAACCTTTTAACTTGGTATCAATTCAATCATTTCTAACTAATTTTGGCTGGATTTTGTTAATTAGGTGTCGATCGGTTGACGTGGCATGATCGGCGTTGACATTGACAATTTTTAATAATATTTTAATATTTTGGAATTTTTTTCTTTTTTTTTTTTTTCCCGGTGACCGGCTAGAGGTGACGGCCGGTGAGGCTCAAGCGAGGCTATCCTCACGGTCTAGGCGGCGGCTTGGGCGGCGAGGCTCGCCCTCAACTAACGGGTTGGAGGAAGGAGGAGGAGAAGGAAAAAAAGAAAAAGAAAAGATTCTAAAATATTAAAATATTATTTAAAATTGTTTTTTATTTAAAATTATTTAAAATTGTTTACACCAACACAAATCGTGCTACGTTAGTCGGTTGGCGTTCAGTCATCAAAATCGGGCCCAAACTAGTTGGAAATGACTGAATTGGCAAGACAAAGTAAAAATGTTTAGAGTTAAATTAGTACCAAAAAAATGTTTATGACTAAATTGGCATAAATACAAAGGTTTTAAGACTTTTTTTTAACACTTTTTCCTAGTAAAAACTAAAGTTGCAATGGCATTGACGACTCAATTTCAAGATCATCATGGCCCATGTCGACCTTGAGCTCGCAACTCCATAGATGACCCCATGTCGAGGTGTTATGGGCATGTGGATCCTTCCTTAGGGCAGCCTGCAGATCCTTCCTTAGTGGCAGTGGTGAGTGGCCCGGGGTCCACGGCGGTAGGCGGCAGCTTCGGGGCATCTGTAGTGGCTAAGTTAAGGATTAGGGTTAACATTTTGCGTGGTCGTTTTACCACCTTCCCATCTCTTTCTTCACTCACTTTTCGCTCGCATATTCCTTTAGAGAGCATATCTTCTTGCTTTGGGACCATCACGTCCCACATCCACCGGCATGCGTGAGGGAACAAAAGGCCACAAATGTTCTCATTCGTCCATCAATTATCGCGAAGGGCGACAAATATGTGATCAGTGCTCGATTCAACCACAGAAGAATGGGATCGACAGCTTGGGGACCCGACGTTCACATGCGATGTCCTATTCACTAGCAACTCCGAGTCGCCGAAAGACCCATTAACGACAGGGGGTCCTGGATCAATTATTCAGGTGCAAAGATTGGTGAGCTTTTAGCGAGGATTGGTCAAGGCAAGGATGTGCACTCCTCTGTAGCCACCGATGCTGTCAACGGAGTGCACCTTGAAGTGGGTGTTCCCTCAAATGCTCGAAGAATGTGGCATTCGTGAAGGTCAACCAATGATGCAGACATGGAAATCACGATTCCATAAGGAAATCTGTTGTGAGGAAGTGGGTCGTCCTTATCCTCCCAAGTCAATACAGTTTGGTTAAGCGTCATGAACTTGTTTTTACTGTTTTTAAAGGTGATTATCCATTTTGTAGTGCAATTAGTTGAGATGAATGGGGGATATCTTGTCCTAAGAGCACCTAAATATCTTACTAGGAAAAGGGTGAGAGAAGAATAGACCCACAATTCGATGAATTAGGGCAATTTGTTTAGGAAAATATACAGCTAACTTGAAAGTAAATTTTGATGAAAAATAGCATCATTTAGTCAGCTCTGGAGATATTTGAGCTCAAAACGAACCATTACAAGATGTATTTTGTAGTGCGAAGGACCATCGTGATGAGAGTACAATGTCGTGGTTACAGAAAGGAGCGAACAGCTTGGAGCTGTCTGCCAATCATCTTTTGCCAGAAACATTGTCAACGGTCAATGCGCAATGCAAGCAACAGGAGGAGACACTAAAAGATGATGATGGAGGTGATAGAAAAATATCTTTCTCACAATCCACAGCTCAACGTAAGCATAATGCCCGATGATTTTTGGGTACTAGGGAGATGTTTCGTTTTGACTTTTAAGTATTGGTCTTTTTAACTTGAGACCCAAAAGATAGTTCCTAGTGTCTGGTGCCAAATCATCCATGGAATGAGGATTGCAGGTTCTGTCCTCTTCCTGGAATGCGTGTGAATTAGTGCGCACTAGAAGAAGAGCTGTAAAAGCTCTCGCCTCGTCGAAACCGTGTCGCGATATGATCGTCTCTCGAGAAGTTATGGCGTGGGGTTAGTCTAATAATTGATTATGCCGATCATATGTCAATGACCGAACATGACCTACATTGGCCTTTCTTGAAAGTTTATGAATTTCCGATACAGTTTTCGGACTGCGATTGCGTCTCTCTGTTGGTCCCGGCCTAAAGCGAATACACATACGAACGCACGTAATATGGTCCTAAGAATTCAGTGGGTGCCACGAAAATGATATGAACCTCAAATGTCACCGTCCGTAGCCATCCTTGATGCACCAACTTGAATCTTCACATGTATGACATTGATGACATGGATCTACAAATCAAGATAATGAAGTTCGTATGCTGATGATCGTCATTCTATCGACCCATTTCCCCGACCTGAGTGAGGTTCAGCTAAGATGCTCTTGTGTCATGGACTGTGATTCTCACGTACTTGCATACCCTTGTGAGCGGCGTTATGATATTTGGTGCTAGGAGTTATATGATAGAATGGTTAAATCTCTACAAAGCTTTGAAGGTGGGATTGGTTTCCCATGCATAAATTGATTGAGAGTCGATGCCCTTTTTTTGGTGAGATCATGGTAGGCTGAAACTAGTTATTGTGCATAAGGTGTTCTACATATCTTGTTTGATGGACTAAACATTCGAATTAAGTTGGACGTGGTAAGATCTGATACGAGATTATTATTCGTTGTATTATTTTTTGGAACAACTATAGAAGGAAGGTTAGCTTGGTGTTCTTGGCTCACTTGGCATTGTGCGGGCTATTCCGTGACCAAGGAACTACCGGCCTATGACATTTACATGCGGCATGTGGGCTTCACGTATGGTTGACTCTTTGGCTGCATCGAGGGGGGGCTCCTTGCTAGCAGGAGAAAGCAAGACCCCTCAAGATATTTTGTGGGATACCACATGTCAAAAAGCCTATGAAGCAGAAGGTTGGGGCAATGAGTTTAGATTAGATTGGATTGGATTAGATTCAACTCTCAATTTGCGCAAACGGTCATGTGCATACACATCCATATTGTACAAATCCCATTATCCTATTCATTAGATGTAGCCCACCGGGGCTGCACATGTTGACTATAGTTATTGCATAATCGAATCAGCAAGAACACTTTATGGAACTATTGGTAGACCCACGAAAGAATATATTGGGTGAAGCAACAACTCGAACTTGTCATGGAACATACCGATGTCAATCCTCATGACCTTTTAGTGTCACGCGTTATCAAGATCTTGAATAGGAGCATGCACTTTAGTCCTTTTTTACTAGAGTGGGGCTTGATTGAGTTCTTGCTCCGTGTTCTTTCCATTTTATTAGTTGACTCTCTAGACTCAACAAAAAATATCAAATCTTTCAATTTGTTTCAAATCTCAATCCACAACTTCAACGGGGTAAGTAAAATTTTCCAAACCTTGTGATGCATATTTTTGGCTTTTCTGTAATTTATGAAAAGAAAAATCGCACATGATTTCCTATTTTTAAGATAGATATTTTTGAGAGTTTTGACTTTGTGGATTCAGAGCAAGACACGTTAAGGATGATTTAGCCCATCCCTAACCATTTCTAGCAAACTCGATGTTGGTATGTTCCTAACACGTGACAACCCATGTCCTTAATGTACCACGTGACATGATCTTAAAAACCCGGTTCTCTTATTAAAAATACCCCATGAGTTCATTCATTCCAGGTACTTCAACACTTTCAAACACCAGGCCTTCGACACCCTGGCACTTTATGTGCTTCTATAACTTTGGATGTATCCACTTCTCAACAGTGGCACCTTTGAAAATCAGGACTTCAACAGATCGAATTGTCGAGAGGTCTCCACGATCGAGCACTATTCGACTTCTCTTGACTTCCGGCGACTCGACACTCCTCATGGGTCGCATGGCGTTCGATATTCACCGAATCACCTGTCGCTCAAGCTTTGAACTCTGGCTAAGGATGTTCTTGTCTCCATTCGGTATGCACCCAACGAACACGGTCCACACTTACTATCCTTTTGATAGGTCATGGGGCTTCTTCTTTAAAGACCTAATAAGTCAACCGGCTTGACCAGTCGGTCTAGAATGATGGCCATGGAAGTAGAAAAACTAGAACATCTTTTTTGCACATTTTCATTAAATAATAACGAAGGAAAGTTCTTTTACCAAAAAAAATAACGAAGGAAAGTTGGAATTTCTCTTGCTTTGGCGTGGTCGGCGAAAAGGTTAAAAGCAGTTACGACTAATTGAGCAAAAAAAAAAAAAAAACTCTGATTTTTCCCACTTACTTGCCTCCAAAATTGACCCTTTATCTCTCTATGCCCTACCGAAGCATCCCTTTTCCTCCTTTCCTCAGTTTCTTCATCTTGCAAAATTTTTTTTAATACGATATTATTGTAACGTACATCTGGAATAATTGGTTGTATAATTATTACTTAAATACATTCTTCAGATGATGAGCCAATGACATTGGGCAGCGTGCGGTCGTGTCAGGACCTGGACGGAGAGGGATCAATCATGCTACTTTTGGACATTTCTCAATAGGCATCGGATGGGACCAAGGTTCTCTTCCTTGTTTTGAATCGAATTATTTCTTTTTAATAAAAAGAAATAATGTTCTGTTCCCATTTGCAAATATAAAATGCCATAGAGCTTTATCTCTTTCTTCACCTTACTTTTTTTTTTAATATAATATAATCTGTGCACCTTGGTACAAGACACCTATACCGTAGCCAGAACCTCAAGTTATTGTGACTAGAGTGAGTATCAAGCAAAAGGTCTAGAACAAACACGTGGGAGGGTGGAGTGTGGAGAACGGATGAGATTAGGTTTTAGGTCATAAAATGAGGATTAAACATCGACCACATAAAGATGCTCACAATTTATAAACATTGTTTAATTAATGAAAAATATCATTCTCACTCATGAACATTGACTACAACTGGTTGCTAGCCACTAAGCGAGGGCTTGTGAGCCCCACCAACTCCTAGGTCTTAGCCCAGTGGCTAGTGGGGGTTACCAGGCTTCAGCCAATGATTAGTAGCCTTCTTCAAACCCTTAACAATTAAAAAAAAAATTAATAAAAATAATAAAAAATATATGTGTCAAGACCGGTTATATCATGTAGAACCATCGGTATCCATATTATTAATTTTCGATCAAAATTGATTGGAAAAATTACATTGACAAATTTTCAAAAGATTTAGAACTTAATTAGCTAAATTGAAAAGTTCAGAACTGAATCAGCGCCAGGTGTAATAAATTTATAACTTTTTTGGTAATTTTTTCAGAAAAGAATTAATATAAAGATAATAATGGGGTTTCGCTTCCATCTAAACTCAATGCCAACCGCTAAGGGTATATGTAGCCATTTCTATATTATAAACATGCCACACATATCTATGGCCGCAAAAAGTTCATTGCACGGTTTCGTTGTCCCTATTTTGTCCTGTGGGAAAGCTTCTCATCCTCCCGTGAGACCATCGTTCAAACTCTCTTAATTAATTCATATTGAAATCAATGATTGCAAAGGAATCTATGTGTTCACGCCCTTCAGTGCAGACTCTAAATTCAACATGGACATATAATGTCGATTTGTTTTTGTCTATGATTTGCTAAATCTTCATTATTGCTCGGTGTTCTACTTAACAATTCAATGTAGAATGTGAGGAAGATTTAGAATGATACGAATATGGGCAGGCCCGAGGCTAATATGACTTTGCAAAGGCCCTCCATTCAATTTGTCACTAAGTGTTAAATTATAAGAGGGATAATTGTTCGAAAAGACTTGTGGTATGGCGGCCAATACAATCTTGAACTTTCCAATTGGCCAATCTAATCATGAACTGTTTGACAATTTTCCAATGCAGTTTCTATCAATTTTGGCCGGAAATTATTAATGCAGACACTACTTGTCTTATGTGACACATCCAACTGAAGTGGACAACTTTTGCAATTTAAAAAAAAAAATAAACTCTAAACGTTTTCTTTTTCTTTCCCTTTTATTTTCTTTTTATGCCTTTTCTTACTTTTTTCTTTCACCGTAAGCAATCACCTAATCTTGACGATGGTTGGCAACTAGCTGCAGGCAAGGGCTATGGGTGGCTGATGAGGGCCTTGACAACCTCACCAAATCTGAGCCAGAGTTGGCCAGCAAGGACCACCACAGTCGGCAATTTGCAAAGGAAGAAGATGAGCAAGGAGTAGAAAGAAAAAGAAGAAGAATAATCTATAAAAAATTTTAAAAATTGTAAAAATTGTCTAAGTTGATATTAGTGTGCCAAGATGATTGATAGTGATTGGACCATATGTGAGTGATTTCCAACCAAGTTTGGTGAAAAGGATTATAATGAAAAAAGTCAAAATGTTTAAAATAAATTGGCTAAATTAAAAAGTTAAGAGTGAATTGACTGCCTTATTATAGGTTTCAAATTTTTTGGATAATTTTCTCAATTATTTAATATTAGGGATAACACTAGTAAGTGCTGAAAGTTAATACATCTAAATTTCCATCAAACACATCCTAAAGTCAAATGCTGGCGTTTCGACTTGACCCGTCACCATAGTCAAAATTGGCAAAGAAATCTTCCTAGGGATTCCAAAGTTGATGTTGATGCTAGGATTTAGGTAATGTTGATCACTCACTGGCGTGCATTGTTTCCTATCCGACGCGACCAACCTCCCTTGACCTTGTCGCTCCATGTTGAATATACATTTAATCCGAACATGATACCTTTCTTCATTGTGTAATAACCTGATCGCAACAATTTTCATTGAACAGGTTACACGACACATTTAAACTGTAATTTCTTATATAGATATGTAAAAATATCTTTAAGCATGTGTTGACGTATTGAATTATATGTTTTGACATGCGTGACACATTGATTTGTTTATTTAAACGAGTTTAAATGCGACGAATGGATAACCCCAGTGCTCAAATCATTCGTCACATTGCTGAGAACTTACAAATAGTCCCTAAACACTCCGGCAAACCTCCAATCTTTTTGTGTTAACGGCGGGAGACCGGGACTCTCGCAATGAGTGGTAGAGTAAAACGTCCGCACACCCATCTCCTCACGTCTTTTTCAACATCTTGTGCGTTAAAGTTCATCTCGTTTTTACTTCCAGAGACAAATTTTCATTTGTCGTCTTTATATCATGTGCAGGACCTCTTACTCTCAATGCCTAAGAGAAGTGAATCTAATGAAGTGGACACGTTCATGTGCATTGGCCACAGAATGGTAAAACTAGCAGACAACATCTTGCATGCACGACTTAATGCAGTGATACAAAGATGTGCATGGAATAAAATGTTATTGCAAACGGGATTTATTTGTTAAAGCAAACTCCTGTCACGCACTGCACATGAAAGAAAATCCCATTGCGAATCCAATGACTTAATTTTGGGGGTCGAGGCCCCCGGAATTCTTAGAGGTTGGACCCATCTGGGGGAGGAAATCAATGTCTAGGGTCTTCTTTTTTTTAATGTCAAAAGAAAATTGTATTCAAATTGAAGTAAAAGTCATAATACTACAAAATAAAGCCAAATAAAAAAAATAAAAAAGAGAGAGAGAAGAAAGATCAATAACGTATCGGTAGGGTCAAGCACATACTTGTTCCTTAAGAATGGATCTATCAAGCAAAATAATAGGTAGTTGATCACTAAATCCCGTAACATCGTTAGTGATGAGCACACGATAGAAATTCATTTTTTAATAGCTATGGCGTTGCTAGTTAGTAGTGTGCATCTAGGATTTTCTTTGAATAACTAATTTTTTTGATGAAATGAATGCCTCCCCTCAGCCAATTCGCTTGTGCTTAGCAGCCTCATCGACCACAATTAGAAAAAAGACGAAAAGAAAAGGAAAAATGTTATAATAAATTCATAAAAATAAGAAAAACAAATAAATTAATTATAAAAAAAACTCTATCTTAGCTCCCGTTATGTTGTGTAGGACAGCCGATATTCATATCAGTGATTTTCAGTCAAAATTGGCTGGAAGAATTACATTAGCAAATAATTAATAAGTTTAAGATTTAATTAGCATAATTACAAAATTAAGGATCAAATCGGCACAAATGTAATTCCAATTCCCGTAACACCAAGCTGGAGGATATTCGAGGTGTACTGACATGCGTAAGCTTCCCCAAACCCCCCACATTTCCACATCTTTGAAGGGTGAAGACCCTAAAAGTTGAAAAAAATGCATCCTCCCCAGAAAAATATTATGGAATAATTATGCGGGTCCAATAACGCACTCTAGAAGAAAGGTCCCCTAATGAAGTCTCCGCGTTCCTTCTCTATAAAATCCATTGCTCACTTCTATAGCATAACCACCCACCTCTCTCCTTTTAATATTTTCTTATCCTTTCTTGCTCTTCCTTCCTTGCTACTGCTGAAAAACAGGGAAAAAGGAAGAACAAGCAGGACATGGGTAATGCAGATTATGATGAGTTCCCTCCGGTGGAGGGTGCGGCGGATCGGTGTGGCAGTGGGGTGGCCATCCCGCCGCCCCGGCCGTTCCTCAAGTCCCTGAAGAACTCCCTCATGGAGACTTTCTTCCCGGACGACCCGCTCCGGCAGTTCAAGGGGCAGCCGCAGTCGAGGCGAATCATGCTGGGGCTCCAGTACGTGCTCCCCATCCTTGAGTGGGGGCCGCGGTACACCCTCGAGTTCCTGCGGGCCGACCTCGTGGCCGGCATCACCATCGCCAGCCTCGCCATCCCCCAGGGCATCAGCTACGCCAAGCTCGCCAACCTGCCCCCCATCCTCGGCCTATGTGAGTGCTTTTCTGCTTCTGAATTTGAGTATTTCCGGCTTTTCGCATGAGAAGAAGTTCATTTCTAGTAAAAATGATTTCATTAATACCAACATATCCACTATAGGATGCTATATTTTTTGTTTTTATATGAATAGGAAAGGTTATTTATATGACTCGTGAATAGTTCTAGGCATGTGCACAACTTTTCAAACTTATGCCGAATGCTTATCAGACTACCATCCAACAATAAGCGAGCTAAACTCTATCACAAGTCGAGATCAGCCTTTTTATTACCTTAATCTCATCATTGAAGTGTCAAATTAGCTGTCGGCTGAAAGCTGATGTCCTTTTGCTTCCTCTTTGTTCCCCTCATTTTTGGTCATTATCTGTCCCCGATCTAACCCGAAAAAGAAAAAAAAAAAAAAAACAACATAAAACAATCGGTGCAGATTCGAGCTTTGTGCCGCCGTTGGTGTACGCGATGATGGGGAGCTCGAGAGATCTGGCGGTGGGGACAGTGGCGGTGGCATCGCTGCTTACGGCTTCCATGCTGGGGAAAGAAGTGAAAGCGTCTGAGAACCCGACGCTGTATCTCCACCTCGCCTTCACGGCCACCTTCATCGCCGGCGTCTTCCAAGCTTCCTTGGGCCTGTTGAGGTGAGTTAGCTGGTGGAAAACGTTTATTATGAGTTATGGCTCCTCCAATATCTTGTCGCTGTTACGTTTTGACCCTCTTTGAATCGCTAAACAACATTGACAATTCGCATCTCTCTCTCTCTCTCTCTCTCTCTTTCTGGCTGTATATTACGCTGGTTTGTCTCTTTTCTTGTCTGCTTGTTTGTGACAAGGATTCCTGTAACTTTAAATGAAGAAACTACAAAGCAACTCGACCTTGTTTTCCCTTTAAGTTTTCTCATAAGTAATCGACCAGCGATATCCGTAAGCCATTTTCATAAAGATCTAACTTGGCGAAAAATTCGACTTGCATGTGGAATTTCGTTCACTTGATGACCATATGCTGTAATCCTGGGTTTCCTTCTTGACGAAGTCCTTCCTAAATTTACGTCAAATTCTTTTCATTTTACTGAGAAGTTTCTTGCTAGTGGAAAATGTGGGGCCTAAGATAAGGTAGTCAACTTTATTTACTCCACTTGTTTGAAACTTTACAAAGCTTCTCATGTCCAAGACTGAGTAGATATTTACTAGTGCACACCTTTTAGTCAATTTTAGGTTGTATAGAAAAGAAAAAAGATAGAAGATTCATTCGACGTGAGTGATGCAATTTGCAGACTAGGGTTTCTGGTGGATTTTCTATCGCACGCGACGATCGTGGGGTTCATGGCCGGAGCGGCGACGGTGGTGTGCCTTCAACAGCTGAAAGGCGTTCTCGGCCTCACCCACTTCACTCACGAGACCGACGTCATCTCCGTCATGCACTCCGTCTTCGGCCAGATTCACGAGGTCTTTTTCACCGCTTTATACTCATGTCACCTGACATATCGATATGTCACCGTTAATACATGTTTCGGTCCGAACTTTTGGCATGAGACCGCAGTATATAATTATTCTACAAAGCACTAATCCGTTTCCTCTCTTTGTTTATCCTATGATCACCGACGAATAGATACTGAAAATAAAGTACCAAAGCAGCAAAGTTTGTTCCAACATCTAGGCTAACTTTGGAGGATTTATTTAAGAAGATACAGCTTCCACTTACAGGCAGAACCCAATGAAAGTTGCACTTATAGGGTAAGAAAATTATTCAAAAGACGATGGATTGTGCTAAAACAACCAATTTCTCAATGCTGATGTCCTAACAAAGAAGCTTCCTAACCGAAAAAGCTAGAAGATATGCACAATCATGAGAGAATATTGATAAGATTACTTTACATTGATTAGCTTATCAAAACTTGTGAATCACATGTTAGAAATCTGATTTCATCATTTTTGCATGATTATGCTCATTTTAGTTGAATATTATTACTTAGCATAAGTTTTATTTGCGTGAATAAACCCTCTTATTTATTTAGTTCTATCATTCAGAAAATAATAAACGAATTATGATGAGAAGTGGAGATGATACGAAAAATTGTGTGAGCAGGAGAAATTTTACTTTAAGGATAAATAACGTCATTTTTCTACTTATAATATGTAGTTTTATATAGTTATATACACACACACACACATACATACACATATCTATCTTATCTTTTTGCGATGCTGGCCCCTTTTTGGCAGTGGCGATGGGAAAGTGGTGTCCTGGGGTGTTGTTTCCTTTTCTTCCTCCTTCTCACCAGATACTTTGTAAGTGAATCTGACCCTCTCTGCTCTCAAATCTTTCACTTTGATTTTTTAAAAAAAAAAATATTTTCCTCTTTTTTCTAGCACGAAAAAAGGGTAGTATTAAAATATTCGTGGAAAGTGAATTAATCTCATACGACTCTATAATTGCAAATTGTCCTCGATGTGTACATTTTTGGCAGCTTCCTGCTCAACTTGGAACATTTAACCTTGATCACGTTCTCTTTACAATCCAAGTCTGACCTGCTTCCACTCTTCAAGCTATTTATTTAGGAATGGTTAACACCACCAAAAATCTTCAATAATGTTCACCACAAAATCAATATTCCAAACTTTTTTTGTGTCGCCAAAACCCTCCGAACATATTATATCATAGTTCGCATAGTTTAAGTTTTTTTGTGGGAATTTTTAAATAGAATATGCAGGATCCTTTCCCTACTTATCTAGAATGGGTATAATGTGACTTTTTCTCTATTTTGAACCCCCCCCCCCCAAAACGAGACATATTGCTAAGAGAATTTATACTATCTCCACTATAATAATATTGTTTTTACGCTCTATACTCAGAAAAAGTAGACATAGCTAAGAAGCATATGCAATATTATAATCAATTGCAATTAAAAAGAAAGAATGCATAAACCCTTCTCCTAAAAAAATCTAAAAGGGATATTATAATGTGACTTTTCTCTATTTCGAAAAATAAAAACCTTTGCAAACAGTTGCATGCATATGTGTTCTGATAATTAATCTTGGATTGTTTTCTTTTTTATGATGAAGAGCAAGAGGAAACCCAAGTTCTTCTGGATATCAGCAATGGCTCCGCTGACGACGGTGATCCTGGGAAGTCTCCTGGTTTACCTAACCCACGCTGAAAAGCATGGCGTTGCAGTGGTAAGTGCCCCAGTCCTCCCGTATATAAAACTGAATAAGTCCATCAGAAATTCAAGAACAAGCCTAGGAGTATAATAAAAAATGATCTGATGCGGGTAGTTAGGTAACAAGTAATTCTAGGTAAGAAGAAAGCTAGCTTGTAAAATTAGTTTAGAATTCGAAAATATGGACTCTTGCAAGGTGCTAGATAAGACTGCGTTGCTTAAATTAGTTTAGAATTCGAATACATGTGAAGCGGGTCGTACTTAGGCACCGAGCACGAACTTGAAATGATATTCATAGGCTATATTCGAACACTTGTCTACAACATGCTGCATCATCGAGTGTGTATTAGGTACAACCGTGGTCGTGATTATTCCCTGAATGAACCTAGAGCCGTTAAGTGCTTGCAACACGCGTCTCTGGTAAGGCCTGGGCTTGGTAAAACATGTTTTCAGAGTTGCACCACTTCAAAACTGGACGACGCAACTTCCTAAAAGCTGCAATCGGCTATTATAGCTGCCGGGGTGTCGCGGCAGCCGCGAGGCGTTTTGCTAAGCATCTTACGAAAGCTAGAGCAGCATCATCTTTTCTTTTCACGCCGTGACTGCTGCGAAAACACTGTACCGACCATGGACCGCCGATAAAGGCAGGAGTGAGAACAGATCAGTCCACTGATGAACAGGCTGGACCACCACCATTCTCTGCATGTGTGTTGTATCGAAAAGCACACGGCCTTTCAAGTTTCTGTCCTGGGGCCGGTCCAAAGTTGCCAGTGACTTTTACCTCGCAAATCATTACACAAAGCCAGCGAGCCGTAGAGGGACTCGGTACTGCTCGCGCATGTTCATGTGGGGAGGCTTTTTTTGGCCCATTTCGATAATGTGCACGGTCTTTCTGATCATGTCAGCCATTGAGAGCCCAAATGCAGACAAAAACAACTTAGAAAGATGGTGAAATAATTGGGGGGAGAGAGGAAAAAGAGGGAGATTGAGGGAATCTGATTGGTGGGTCGCCGAGCTACCCAATTGTCCTCTGCAATTATTGAAATGGAAAAAGTGTTGAATAAAAGAACCAAAATTGAAGTGAATAATGTTGTTTTATGTGTGTTAATTTGTGATTTGTTCTGTCTTCGTGTCAGATTGGTCCATTAAAGAAGGGCCTGAACCCACCATCCGGCATGGATTTGGCATTTAGGTCTCCTTATCTTACCACGGCTATCAAAACTGGCATTGTCACGGGCGTTATAGCCCTAGCTGTGAGTCGCTCTCTGCTTCAAACCTCAGCCCCTTTTCTAATTTTTTTTTTTTTTGTCTTTCAAAGCTTTAACATATTTAGTGTCCATGTCATTGTGTGACATCTGCAGAAAGATTTGGTCTGGACTCTAGTGAGCCCAGTCAATTGTCTACATGCAAGTTATATCCACCTATAATCATTGGTCGATGCAGTTGCAGTAATTGACTTAATAATAGTAACTGCTATGACCCATCAATCCTGACTCTGCATCAGTATTATTCATTGGACTTGATGCCTTGGGATTCAAAGGAAAATGTCAAATTTGACAATATGGAAAGAAAATAAAAGTGCATTCATAAGCAAATAGATTGTCAATTGGTAAAAGAAGCAGCTGTGTTACATGTGTGATGGGTGGTATGAATGCAGGAGGGAATAGCAGTTGGAAGAAGCTTTGCCATGTTCAAGAATTACCACATCGATGGGAACAAAGAGATGATTGCATTTGGGATGATGAACATTGCTGGCTCTTGCACTTCTTGCTATCTCACCACTGGTAATTCCTGTATACTCTTAGGCAGAGCATACATAATCTAATTTATAAGATTACCAAAAGTAACTACCTAATTTTCTCTCAATTTGGCATCGATGAATGATGCATTGCATTGATGTTTTAGCATATTCATTGAAATTTCAGGGCCATTTTCGCGATCGGCGGTGAACTTCAACGCGGGATGCAAGACGGCAGTGTCGAACATCGTCATGGCGATTGCCGTCATGTTGACGTTGCTGTTCCTAACACCTCTGTTCCACTATACACCCCTCGTGGTGCTGTCGTCTATCATAATCGCAGCCATGCTTGGCCTGATAGACTACGACGCTGCCATCCACTTGTGGAAGGTCGACAAATTCGACTTCGTTGTTTGTATCACCGCCTATGTTGGCGTTGTGTTTGGCAGTGTCGAGACTGGCTTAGTCATAGCGGTATGCATTCGCAGATCTTTTTCTTTGCATCTTCTTTTCAATACATGCGCATGAACTGTATTTGCTTGTGTGTTACAGGTAGCAATATCATTGCTCAGGGTATTACTCTTTGTTGCAAGGCCCAAAACTTTTGTTCAAGGAAGGATTCCAAACTGCAATGCCTACAGAAACATTGAGCAGTACCCAACTGCCAAAAATGTGCCCGGAATCCTCATATTGGAGATCGACGCTCCGATTTACTTCGCTAACGCGAGCTACTTAAGAGAAAGGTATGAGAAAGCCCCTCAATACAGTACTACTAGATTCCTTTGCTGAGTTTATCGTTTCTCTTCATGTACGCATGGACATATGTTCTTATAGGATCTCGAGGTGGATCGACGAAGAAGAAGACCGGTTGAAAGCTTCGGGAGAGGCCGATCTGCAATATGTTATCCTAGACATGGCAGGTGAGTACAAAAGTGAAGCCATTTGCGACATACTACGAAACTGCAATACGCAGGTATTGAAATTAGTTTATGTATGATTTTGTCGAACAGCGGTAGGTGGAATTGATACCAGCGGTATAAGCATGTTTGAAGAGATCAAGAAAACCATAGAAAGAAGAGATCTCAAGGTATAGTCTTGCTCATCTTGTCATATAGATTTCCTTATTAGGTCACTACTACTGTCAACAAGAACCTATGCAAGCAGTGCCTACCTTCATTTCTCATTCCCATCTTTCAATAGCTGGTTTTGGCGAATCCGGGAG
The DNA here is from genome assembly GCA_017140395.1 of Eucalyptus lansdowneana. Taxonomy (NCBI): domain Eukaryota; kingdom Viridiplantae; phylum Streptophyta; class Magnoliopsida; order Myrtales; family Myrtaceae; genus Eucalyptus; species Eucalyptus lansdowneana. The sequence goes on along the minus strand of CM029490.1, from coordinate 17,456,178 downwards.
GCGACGTGATGAAGAAGCTAAGCAAGTCCAAGTTCGTCGAGAACTTAGGCCAAGAGCAGTTCTTCTTAACCGTCGAACAGGCGGTTGGGGCTTGCGATTTCATGCTTCACAAATGCAAAGTCGACGCAGAGACTGACGAATCCGATGAGAAGTGGAACAATGTCTGAAGATGGACTACACCACAAGCTATGCAGTTTGTGCAGGCATTATCGTCCTTGGCAACCATGGCAAGAGAGCAATAGTATTTTGTATAAGCTCTCAGTAGGGACATGTGACCATTCCACCCGACCAGAGATCTGTCTCTATCAGCAAGGATGGGGGCAAAACAATGTGACGAGGGTTGCCAAAATTCTCTATCTCATGTACGTAAACAGCCGCTTTTGACTGCATTTTAAATTGAGAAAGATAAAATTATGTCGAGATTGGACATGGAGGAAATTAACTATGGTCAGATAGATTCTCACATTGACCATGTTTAGTGTCTCTATAAAATTGACCTATGAATAGCTCATGCTGTGTTTCCTAACTCTAGTACCATGAAAAATTTTATGAGATAACAACCGAGACAACCTAATCCATGCTAAGATTCAAAAGAATGATATGGCTACCCTTCACAAAGTAAAGATGAAACCATAAATCAACTTGTAACGTATAATTGATCGTTAAACATAATTCTCATTGAAAAATAAAATTCATAGTATGTTCCAAAGTATCATAAATCAATAATCATAAAGATCAAATTCTCAACCAATTTTTTTTTCCAAATCCTTTACTTTATTATGAAATAATTAAGAGAATCATCTTTCTAAATGATTCCCTACTTACTTTTCATTCAAAATGTAGCGTTCGTGAATATTTAACCTTCCAACTTGAAGGGTCGGAAAAAAGGATGAGCAAAATCATAGCTTAGCAAGTGACTAATGCCACTTCTATGGGATCAAGCTACAAATAATGCAATTTTAAGAAAGAATTGCATTCACATCGAATAAGCAATTCCAATAACTCAATTTAGTATTAAAATCCATTTATATACCGATATAAATCAATCTTGAAAACTATAGTGTCTATGATCGTGTCCCAAAAATCACATCAATTGAGGTTATGTCCTGAAAATCTCATCCCTTATAATTAAAACTCCAAAACAAAACCAATCATTGCATATGTTCATATCTCATGATCTCATCGCATGGGAGCTGACAATGAATACAAATCAAATAACACAATCATACAATGCTAGCACACAAACATCGCAATGACAAAATACTTCTGGACATATCTTTTCAACACACTTTCACTACACCACTTAAAAGTGATTAAAAACTGCCCGAAGCCTAATCATTTTCTTCAAAATAGCATGCCGTGAAAACTTCATTGCTATACCTCATCATAAAGCAAGTGTCGATGCCATAATGTACACGTTTAAATTTATTCGAACAAGCCGTGCATGTTTATAAAAAGCATAGAGGCAACCAAAAAAAATCGACTTTCCACCATAACACTTCACGAAATCGAAACTGAATTGATGGGCTTGGCGAAAGGCCGAAACCTCCCTACCCTCTTGCTCTAATGCGTGAAAACTTTTGCAGCCGGCAACCGCTCACTTGAAATTATTGGAAGAAGACGTGGATTAACTTGTTGGAATTACATTCTAAACGTTAAACCATCGGTGGGAATTTTTCCCTTTTCCCTTTTCCAATTTTAATTTTCTAGAGCACTCGACTGCTGCTGAGGAATACCAATTTCACAGTTGGCAGTCTTCTTCCTTCTTCAGTCTGCAGCCTCCACTCCTCTTCCAAAGGTGAGCACAGCTCGAGCCGGGATTGCGAAATGGCGCCCGGCAAGAAATCGAGGAGGAGCAAGAAGGAATCGAAGAAGCTGAAGAAGCGGCGGAACGCCTCCTCCGCCGCCGCCGCCGCCGCCCCCCCGCGGACCCCAACACCAGCGACACCGATTGGTGGGACGTCTTCTGGCGCAAGAACTCCCCGTCCCCAGGTTCCCCCTCTCTCGCCTCGCCCCCGCGTCTCGTGAATTTTCCCTTTGATGGTTCCGGTCGCGTCGGCTTCTGGGAAACCGGCCCATCTCGCTCGCTTGGCGAAAAGGATGGAGCTTTTGCGGTTTCGCGGATTTGGGTCGGAAAAAAGATCGGATTTTGGTTTCTGGGTTTTGGTGTTGTGATGCGGTGATGGTTGATGAGACGTGTTTCTGCATTGTCGAGTGCGGTCTAGCTTGCGTTGCCGGTGGAAAATGTGAGCTCCGTGCGATAGAAAGTGAAAAAATGTCTGCCTCTTGGTTTGGTTTTTCTTCTGAGTCGGTGATTTTTTATTAGCTTTCGTCTTGATATTTTGGGGTGGGAGCTAGATTTCAAATTGAGGTAGGACAAGGGTCGAGCTCTTGGCTGCATATGGAGGAGGGGAAACTGGGCATTGAACGGTTTCAGTGGAGTTGGCTTGAATTCAGATGAAGGCATTGGAGTTCTTCGACGTTAGTGTTCTGAAGATGTTTAAAATGTTTCGTTGACGGGAAATTACTTGAAGGACTTTGAAGGAAAGGCAACTCTTGTTAGAATTAAAACAGTTTCCTCCTTTGTGTGGGTTCTGGAAAACCCTGAAGCAATTGACCTGCTAGAACTTAGGGAAAATAGCCTCATAAGTTATCTTGCCTAGTGGCTCTCATGGATTTTGATCAAGAGACTTGAGCACATTGCATTAGCTGTTCATCTCACGACACTCTTCTGGCAATCAGGCTAGGCATTTCAAGTGCTGTTTAAGCTGCTAAAGAAATTTTAAACAAAGTCAATGGGGGTGAGAGTAGAGTCATTAGCAGGTCAGGTATGGAGAAGTCACACATCACCATTCTTGGGATTTGCTTGTGCATTAAGAGACTAGGTTTCTTCAACCTTTTGCTGTGGAAACCTGTATCTGTTCCTTTCCTGCCAGTGGATGCCCTCAATAAAATCTTTAAAGGGCTAAAATTGAGACTCTGTGGAAGGTTTACAGGGCGGGCATAGGAATGAGGAGATCAGGTATCGTGCCACACTAATGATCTGCTGGTGGTGTTCTGGTGGATGTCCCTGTGAGGAGGATATGTACTTTGGTATGGGGTTTGAGGCAATTTTCGATCTGTTTGATATGTGGAAACTCTTACTGTATGGTGGAGTATATAAATGGATGGATTAGATGGGAGCCTATTGGTCAATTTGCTGGGTGCGAAATTTAAGAGTAACCAAAAGTTAGGATCGCATTGTGCAGAAGCTTTGGAAAGAAACTAGTGAGGGCTTATCTTTCAGCACATGTCCGACATCCACAAGTTGGCCCATTTGGAAGAGCTTACCCTTTCCCACGTTCACCACTGCAAATCCCACCTTCTGTGAGAAGAGAAAAGCATGTACCCATGCCCACACGATCTGCATGTGTCGCATTCCATTTTAGGATTAGTTGAAAATTGAGTGTAGGCTTCATCGGTCTGCTAGATAATGCTGATGGTGACTCCAAATACCATCTGGGGCTGGACCACAGTTAAACATTCACTTTAATGTTATGTGATTTGCACAAATGAACCTCACATACATACACCCGGGTTTCATAGAAGATTAGGAGATTGATTTTAAATGTTGATTATGCATGAAATTGAATAGCAATCATTTTTTTCAGATCATATAGTTGAATGTTGAGTCTACAAAGGCTTTGTGAGTCTGGTGTCTGGAGGTGGATCTGCTAGAGGGATTTTATCACTTGCATCCTGTTCAAGGTTACTCCTTTTAGAAAAAGAAAAATTGGGTGCTTGTTTAATTTTCTAGATTACGTGATTTTGAACCTTGACTTTGCATTGTGACTCATTTTAGTGTCTCCAGACTACATTTGATTCAAGGCTAGTAACAGGCAAAGGGTTCTTTTGATTAACAGATGGTGCGAGTCCTTCATCTGGACAATTCAATCTGTATAGCATCAGATAGGAGTGAGTTTGTTTGTGGCGTAACATGAATTAGAGCAGAGATCCAGGGGGACTTTATGATGTGGCTGATATGTGTCATTAAAAGTGCATATATTGGTTGATTCGGAAAAGAAGTGGAGACTCTGGGGGTAGGTGCTGGTAGGTTGTCCATCATGATGCATAGTTCCATACGTTGAATCAATTGTCTGAAAATTTCTGGTTGATAGTTGTCCTTCATCTAATTGACGACAAATGTTTTTCTTGACCTTTATGTGAGGATTAGTCTCTGCTCTTTAGATAAACTTTCTCTTGGCTAACATGTCTCGAAATAGGAAGGACAATAATTTTTCCATGAGTTTTGATTCTGAAGTGCATTAAATTTCTGTGGTAGTCGTACACTTGTAATTGTTAGTCAATCTTAAAATGTGGCTCTACTTTTAGGCTCCGCAGTGCCAGAGGATGAGGCGGAAGGATTCAAGCATTACTTCCGGGTGTCAAAGGAGACTTTTGCCTATATTTGTTCCCTCGTGAGAGAAGATCTTATTTCTAGACCACCTTCAGGACTCATCAATATTGAAGGCAGGTTACTTAGTGTGGAAAAGCAAGTGGCGATCGCCCTAAGAAGGCTAGCATCTGGGGAATCTCAAGTTTCTGTTGGAGCTGCCTTTGGAGTCGGACAGTCAACAGTCTCTCAGGTGACCTGGAGGTTTATTGAAGCACTGGAAGAACGCGGCAGACACCACCTTAAGTGGCCAGATGCCTCTAGGATGGACGAAATAAAGGCCAGATTTGAGGCATTTTGTGGATTGCCCAACTGTTGCGGGGCCATTGATGCGACTCACATTATCATGACCCTTCCAGCTGTGCAAACTTCAGACGATTGGTGTGACCCTGCTAATAACTACAGTATGTTATTGCAGGGAATTGTGGACGATGAGTTGAGGTTTCTTGATATTGTTACAGGTTTGCCTGGAGGAATGATAGGGTCCAAACTCCTGAAGTTCTCTGGGTTTTTCAAACTCTGTGAATGTGGAAAACGATTAAACGGAAATACAAAGACTTTGATCGAGAAATGTGAGGCCAGGGAATATATAGTTGGTGGCGCTTCATACCCTCTCCTTCCATGGCTTATTACTCCTTATGAAAGTGATGGAAATGGACTTACGGATTCCATGTCTGATTTTAATGCTATGCATGAATCTGCAAGATCACTTGCGGTGAAGGCATTCTCGCAATTAAAGGGAAGTTGGAGAATTCTCAGCAAAGTCATGTGGAGGCCTGACAAACAGAAGCTACCTAGTATTATATTAGTTTGCTGTTTACTCCACAATATCATTCTTGACAGTGGGGATAAGTTGCATTCCGATGTTGCTTTACCCGGTCACCATGATTTTGGCTATGTAGAACAGGGTTGCAAGCAAGTTGATCCACTGGGGAGTGCATTGAGGGAAAACCTTGCTAAAAACTTGCAGTGCCGACGAGAGAGTGTTCCATCAAAGTAAAAGAGTCTCTTTCATGTATACACCTGGAAATTATTATGAATAGTTCTCACCTAACTTTTCAGTTCAACCGACCTTCCTAATGTGCAGATTCAGTTTCATTTTTCCGTGTGGAGACTAAGAGGTGGTGGACTAAAAGAGTCTGCACTCTTAGTTCACCATCTTTTGGCAGGTGTTCTAAGTGCATTATGAGCCTATCACGAGTCAGTTCTATCATCTGAAAATGATCAGATAGCTTAACCATCGTATATATTGCTTAAAACTCTTTTTTGGTCCTGTGATGACATTTTTCAGTGAACTAGATTTTATGGCACAGTGGCTCGCTATGACTGAGTAGAGGCAATGACACTTATGACGCTAACTTGAATCAACTTATTACAGAATGCTTCAAGTCCAGATGCATGAATAATAATGATGAGCATTTTGCCTGCATTGCCTTTGGGGCCAATTTCAGTGGCACTATGTATAAGCAAACCCCATTTTAATCGATAAGAGTTTATCTGTCTGTCCTATGTTTCTACTATCTGGTACTTTGCCCCTACTGTATGTGCTTTTGTGGCTGATGTAATAGAGAATTATGCTTAAATGTGTCCTACAGTGAGATCAGATTTCTCAGTCTCCATGCAAGCCCATTTTGAGAATTAGGGTATGTTTGGTAACGTTTTTGTTCAAAAATTGTTCTAGGGAAACTATTTCTATTCCGGAGAACAATTCTTGAATAAAAGAACGCGTTTGGTAAACTTGTTCCTAGAATAGAAAAAGAACAAGAACATGCTTGATAAACTTGTATGATTTTTTTGTTTTTTTTAATTTTTTAATATTTTTATTTTATTTTTCCTTTTTAATTTTTAATTTTTAATTTTTAATTTTTAACTTTTTCTTTTCCTTTTCTTTTTTCCTTCCTTTTGGCTGGTCATCGACCTTAGCCATAGCCATCAACCGGTCGACGAGCGGCAGCTTCACCCAGCCACGGCAAGGCTCGCCGGCCCCTAGCAAGGTTGAGTCTCGCGGTGGCTAAGCAAGGCTTGCCGCCTAGCGGTGGCCCGGCAAGGCTGGGTGAGCTCGGCCTTGCCGGATCTAGGCGAGCTCAAGCTCACCCAACCAAGGCGAGGCCAAGCCTCGCCGACGAGCTTGCCCAAATCTAGTGAGGCCGAGCTTGCCGGCCGGCGCGAGGTCGGCTTCGCCTTGCCAGGGGCCAGCGATGCTCCGGCGAGGTCGTCGGCCCTCGACAGCCAATCACCGACCATGGCCGAGGCCGGTGGCCGGCCAAAGAAAAAAAAAGAAAAAAAAATAAGAGAGAAAAAATTTGTTTCTCGAAAGTATTCCAAAAATAAGAATTTTTTTTTTTTTTTTTTTTTGTTTCTGTTTCAAATTTGTTAAAGGGAACAAAAAAATAAATTTGGAACAAATGCGTTTTTGTTCTTTTTTTGTTCTCCAGAACAAAAAAAACAGAAAATGTGTTCATGAACACATTCGAGAAACACAAACAAACACACCCTTAAAGGATAGGGTGGTCTATTTGGCTACATATTCTCTGTTGGCAGTGCATAAAGTATTTTTAAGAACTCAGAGCCAGTGAGGTTACACGGCATAAAGTCATTTCGTTTGTTCCAAATATTCCAAACCGCAGCTTCATTTGCTGGTTGGCTATATTGAATAGGCTCTCTACAGAAGATAGAATGGCTAGATGGTTCAACTCGGTTGATACCAATTTTGTGTTTCAATATGCTTTCCTCTGAGACTGGAAAATTATTTGAAGTGATGCCACACATCTAGGGTTGTGTATGATGTAACCAACCAATCATATTACTTGCATGCCACGCACCTCATCTTATGTGGTGCTTAAATTTTGTGATCATTCACTTTTGATTGGCATATCATGTCACGTAACATAATCATCGCACCAAATAACTTCATGGATATGCACTTGCTGGGGAAATATGGCACCGAGTCTATACCAGATGTGGAGTGCAAAGGGCTGCTCATTTCCGGAATAGTTGCAGTAGGTGTCTCGGTGTGCGAAAGGCAAATCACTTTCATCTGTCATTTTCAATGTTGCTCGGCAAGCTGCAATTTATAGCATATGGGTTGCCAGGAACTGGAAGATTCGCGAAGCTGAATTTCATGTAGACAGCGGTGTTGTTTTTCCAATTGATGTAAAAACTGGTGAATGTGTGGTTTTATCTCAACATGTTGAGCTATGTAGGAGCTGGAAATTGATGCAACTGTTAGTACGTTTGTAATAGTCTTAGGACTTTGAAGTTATGAATGAGATCTCTCGCTTACACAGCCACGAAAAAAAAAATTACCGTGATTATAAATAATGCAACTTAAACAGTACATGCAAGAAGAAATCACTCTGAAATTTCTTACTCTACTTGAATTTAAGAACATGCAGCTCTGGCTGGACTGTGAAACATGAAGCGGCCTTCTTAGTAAAAAAACAGTGAGCAATCGAGAAGCCATCAAGAAATTTTGGGCGCTAGGAGCAGCCAATAGTGCATGAGAATTTGAGAAGATTGTGCAGAAGCAAGAAGCAACCATGATAGAGCGGCCTTTGATCTTTATGTTCTAGAGTTTATACCGAAGCTTACTGCAAATTCTTCAAATCCAATCCCACTTTCAAAGTTACCTAAGATGGAACATGTAGCATTGTACATGCATTGATAATGTGTCCTAACATAAAATCGAAAGCATGAGTAACAGCGATGACCTTCGACATATTTCTTCATATATCTTCCCAAGACTTCAGAAAGTCGAGATAGAGCTGAAACGAACAAGACGGTGAAACATAAAGGAGCTCTAACTTGTCTCTTCCTAGGATAAGGCCTGAGATATACAATATGATCCCTACAGTAAATAAGATAATGATCTCAGAGAGTTGACAGAGCTGAAAGTAACAAAACGCTGAAACGTATGGAGCTCTAGTTAGTGTCTCTTCCTAGGATATGGCCTGAGATATACAATATGATCCCTACACTAGAGAAGATAACGCCTTTCTCTGCTAAATACGCCCATTAAACTAACTCTACTTCTGCCATTCCTCACTGCCTTCTGGACGGGAGTTGAACGCACGAGCAAAAGGGAGATTTCTTTCTGCTCTGTGGGTTTCTTGGTCTGCCACTTATTAGATAATCCCTAAGCAAAACTCTTGTCTTTCGGTCGACCACTCTGGTTCTTGTTCTGCACTCTTTTTCATCATCCATCTTCAGCAAAAGGAATTGTATCTTCTGCACTTCCAACTGAAGCTTCCCGATTTTCTCAGACCCTCTTCGAGCCTGCTCTGAGATCAGCCTCCTCGCACAACCACGATCATCTGGATCTCTGGTGGATTTGCTGTCACAGGAAGATAAGCGCCTCTCAGCGTTTCTAATCAACTTATTATTCGAGTCGGATAATTTGTTGATGGTCGATTGAGCTTCTTCCAGCTGCTGCTTCACATTGCTGTACTCGAGGCCTTTTTCCATTCTGTTCTTCTCTGTGTTCTCCACCTTCCTCCTCAGATCCTGCACTGTTATTTGCAGGTTTGTCAGCTTCTGAGCATTAGTGTTAAGCCTCTCTAATATCTTCCTCTTGATCCTTGCTCGACGAGGTTCTGTCAAGCTCTCGGGTATCTCTAATTTATCAACGCTGAGATCCTTCTCATCAGGTGACTCTCCAGAAGGGTTACAGGACCTCTGTTCCTTATCTGCTTCGACAAAGTAATAGTCGTTGGGCATATCAAAGGTCTTGTGAGCTTTCCCGACTTTAAGATCGATAATCCCACTTGAGTCGCTGGTCTCCCACAGCTCAAGCATTCGATCTTCAGCCTCAACTGAGTCAGTCCTACGAGCCCCATAGGGCAAATGTTTGGAAATCTGGTCGAGCATGATGTCTTTAGTCAGAAGCTCATTCTCAGTCACAGACATCTGAAGAGTTGCTTTGCGTATCTTCATGTCATTATCAGGTCCATCACCACGTCTTTCCTTTTCTTTTTTTCTTGGGACATGTTTCTGAGATCTGGTATTCGAACTCAAGATTTCCAGAACAGTCGGATCCTCAACTTTCAGCAGCGTATCTCCAATTACCTTGATTCTTAATTGCAGGTCCTGCATTGCAGAAAAACAATCTGGCACCATCAATCTTGTATTTCCAACAGATTCAGAAATCCCAGATTGTTGTTGTGTCATCATGTTGATTTCCTGGTAACAAGGGAATATAAACAAGAACATGAATTTGGAGTCACATGATAATGCACTAGCAAAATAAGCAAACAACAGTTCTCTTGTTTAGCAAGAAGATTTCAAATTAATGTCCACAACAGGTTTGGATAGAAAATAAAGGATAGATGATCAAGTTTTAAGGGCAACAATTTCATAAAGATTTCAAGTAATTGCAAAGGGAGTGCAGAAATTTCCTGTGGACTAGGACGACAGACAGACAAGTCAAATTATTTTCAACAAATTTAAAGAAAGGAGATGTAACAAGCAGATCCACTAGCATGTGGTGCATTAAGGGCAGGGGGGAAATTACCTTGACAACTTTTCTCTTGGACTTGTAAATATCTTTATGGACAGTCGTACAATTTTCCAATGAAGAAATACATTCCGCCAAAGAAAGTACTCCTGAAACGTAAGAAGCAAGCTGAGTTTTCAGTCCACCATTTTCTCCTTCCAAAGCAATGATTGTTTCTTTTAGCTGTTCAATCTCCACACGTCTCACTTCACTTGCACTTTGATGGGCTTCATTGAGCTCAAGAATTTCCTCCTTGAGAAATGCTTCATCAATCTTGGAGGTTATCAGCTCAGCCTCCAATTTCCATTTTGCTTCCTGAAGAAATCTCGCCTCTCTGGTCCAATGACTCAAATCTTTAGACAGTCTGAGAATCTGCTTCTGTTGATGCTCTCGTCCTATGTTGATATCAGCATACTCTATTTTCAAATCCTCCAGCTTTTTCAGCACCTCTAGCTTCTCATTCTCGATTGCTCTCAATATTTCGGATTTCAGCACTTTTTCGTTGTCGATTCCCTCTGAGAACTTCCGCTTCAATTCTTCATTTGTATCTATAACCTTTTGCAGGCCATAGTTCAACACATCGAAGTTCTCAGATTTGATTTTTAGCTCTTGATGAAGGGCATCTCGTTCTATTGCAAGCTTTGTGGCCTCTAGTTCCACTTGCTTGAGCAGTGAATATAGGACTGATTTTTCGAAAACCACCCGGAGATTTTCCTCTTCTAACTTAGAAAAGGATTCTTGCAGATCTCTAATCTTTGTCAGAGTATTCCGTATATAATCATGGTCAAAATCCATATGGTCTTCAAACTCTTGACACGAACAGATCTCAAGAGTCTTTGAAATCCGATACAATGCCAATCGTTCTACAGTAATTTCATCAGACAAAAGTTTGAGCTCGGCCAAATGTTCAAGATTTTCACTCTCCAAGTAAGAAATTTGCTTCTGTGAGAATTGCCATGCGTCTACTAGAGTATGATATCTGAGTGAGAGTGAGAAATACTTCTCCCGCAGATCCTCCAGGAATTTCTGCAAAATGAAGATCTGCATGTGAGAGTCCAAAGCTTTTTCCAGTTCCTCTTCACATTCTGTATCTTTGCTCCGAGCTTCTTGCTGCAGGTGAATGATCTGGCACTCCACATCAGCTAACCGGGTCCTACTCAACTGCACAGAATTGTAATGATCCTCAATCTCTCTGTTCAAATCAAGCTGCAGATTCTGGATGCTCAAGATCAAGGATTCTCTCTCCTCCTTCATATCCGAGTAATCACCTTTTAATCCCTTATAACTGCTCACCAGGCTTTCCAGTCTTTGCTGAAAGACATTTAACTGATATTCCAGCTTTTCCTTCTCGAACTTTTCCTGCTCGTGCAAGACATGCATATCTACTGCATTCCTCACTTTGACATGTTCTTTTTCAAGATCCACATATTCATCATCAAGCAAATTCTGAGAAGTATCGTTCTTCCCCATGAGTTTGTAAAAGTTGCCAATCATACTCTCTATATAAGAAATCAGACTGGACTTATATGCCAGGAGAGATTCACAGGATTCTTCCATTCCCTTCAATTTAAGCTTATACTCTTCCACCTCAGCATTCAAATCCGAGATTCTATTCTCCAATAAGACAGTCTTCTCCACAAGCTTCTGGGAGACTTCCAGTTTCCTTAGTAGAGCGACTTTTTCACTTCGTTCTAAATCACAGCACTTCTCAAGCTTTGAATTCGTATCCATCAACTCCATGAAAGCTGACCCCAAACGCCCCGGATCGAGACCCACTGAAGCCACCTGCTCCATCACTGAGCAGTGCTTCTTTCTCTGGTCATCCAGTTGCTCTTTCAGGTAGTAAATATCTTTTTGAAGAGAATCTCGTTCACCCACTATGGCTGCAGTCTCCGCTTCAAGTTTGTGCATTATTTCTCGCATGCTCAAGATTTCATCTTCCAAGTTTTTTACCAACAGTGATGAAGCCATATTGACCTCATTTAGATTCTTCTTCTCCCCACAGGCCTTCCGGATTTCATCCTTCAAACCCTTATTGTGCAATTCCATGTCTTCTAGAAGCTGAGTCTTCTCCTGAAGCTTCATGGCTAGGGATCTCACCTGTTCCTGAGTCTCAAAGTGAAGATTCTGTAGATTCTGAAAGGAAGTTTGAACCTCAGAAAACCGTAACCGTTCTTCTTGCACACAAGTCCAGAGCCTTCCCATTTCCTTCTGCTTCTCTGTAGTTTCTTCACTCTGAGCTTCCATTTTCTTTGTCAAAGCCTCCAAAGCAGACTGCAGAGTCTGATTAGATCTCTCCAAAAGAAGACACATTTCTTCAGCTTTCTTTAGCTTTGTCGAATCCTTTTCCCGATCAGGATCCAACATTTGGGCCCGGTTTCGCATAATTTCCTGCTCGAGATTAGAAATCGTCATCAGCAGATTGTTGCAACGTCCAGCAGCAGCTTCCTTAATCTCTCTGTTATTCTCCTCTGCACATTTTAATTCATCTTCCAGATTTGATATCTTCTCGAGGCAGTGGTTGTGCTGAAGAAGTGCAGCTTGTTTTTCAGCTTCCACCCTTGCAAGATCTTGTTTTAGAGTGTTGGCCTTAGTTTCAGCTTTATCAGCTCGCTGCTTGATTTCATCCACCTCTTCTTGGGCACATGACACAGTGTTCTCAAGAGCTCTTAGTTTTTCTAAAGCCAGGTGGTACTGAATAAGATTGCCTTCCTTTTCGGCTTGTAGATCTGCTAGTGCTGTCTTCAAAGATTGAGCTTCTGCCTCAGCTTCATTGGCCCTTCGAGTAAGTTCCACTTCCAATTTTGATAATCTCTCCAGACTCTGATGAAACTGAAGCGCGTAGACTTCTCTCTCAGCCTCCAACTCTGCAAGTGCTTGGTTCAAGTTCTGAATTTCTTTCTCAGTATCACCTGCTCGCTCAAGTTCGCGTGTCATCGCATCATGCTTACAAGTACATTGTGCACTGTATTCTTTTTCTCCTGCATCACGACACATGAGGACCACATTTTCACTTCCTCCTCCAGAATCAGAAGTCTCATCGACCTGTTTCGACTCATTTCTACTTCTCATACCCTTGAAATCTTGATGCACGGCTCCATTCTTCTCACAAGCTTGGAAGTAAGACAGAGCTTGCTCCAAAATATCCTTGGGAAACTCATCACTGTCAAGAAGCGCTGGCTGGACTTGGTTGGGAAACGCTTCCGCCATAGTTTTATGGGCCTGGCACAGAACTCCTGTGGCGTGATCATATCTCTCAGCTAATCCACGATATGCTCGGTAAAACTCTTCAACCAAATGCAGAAGTTCAGGCCGTCTCTTATAGTACATCTCTGCTCGTCTCGCGAATGAGTCAGCATCTTCCTCAATGATGTTAATCATCTGTTTGACTTTGGCATCCACATCTGTTCAAAAGGAGAAGGATAAGTACATTTAACATCATATGCAGTCACAATATTGCGATGAAATCATAAGAAAAGATCTGAAGGTAGAATATGCACTACAAACTGCACGATACCTCATGGATTGTATACATGATTATCAAACTTTTCAAAGAAACTAACCAGAAATTTTCGTTCAAAAAATTGAAATTCTAAAGTTTTCAGGCAAACCAGATACTAGAACTAAATTTAACCAGTGCTTGAGACATTGATTAAGATAGAGGCTACCCTTCTCTCCTAGGTCATTTGAAAGCTCACTATCCTGTAATGTGAACTTTACCGCTTAGCTATAACACTGACAATAGTGTTGCAGGACCCCTTTCTCTAATTGATTTTCAAGCAAATTTCCTAGTCCAAGCATACAACACCGGAGGAAACATTAAGTTGAGTTGTCAATTCTGTGTCCCAGAAGCCGTGCTGAGCGAAACCATAAGCAACGGAACCATACCTGTAAGATTTTCCACGAGCCATTTGGAATTTTTTGGGATAACGTGACTACCCCACCACCAAGAATACATCCCTTTAGAATCTTCATTTGCAGTGGCGGCCATAACTCCAACCAACAATGATAAATTTTTGGCGCACTTAACTTGTAGTCCCACTGCAGTTTTGGTACCAACTGCTACGTGATCCTGTAGAGAACGAAAAAGATGTCTCTTTATCTTGAGATGCAGATCTACCAAAATGACACAAAATAAGACAACTTTGCTTCATTTTGCTACGAACACAACGCCCACCAAAAATTATTGTCAAAATTATAAATCAAGGGGCAGTAAGCAAAGTACCGGATCAACCGCATCAAGTTCCAGGAATCAGCACTTCTTCATCAATTGATAACAGGTTCACCTGATCAAAAGAGAGTTCATAGGATCAGAACCAACAAAGAAAAAAAAGATTTGACAAGTAAGGATTTTAACTAGGGATGCATAAATTCCTCATTCACCATGACGTAATCAAATCGCATACCATAAAGAAAAACAAATGCTTAGATGAATAGGCAAAAAGAAGCCCACATTGTCGTCCTCACATCACAAGACCGAAGGGGTTGAGAAACCCAAAAGGAGGAGAAAACGAAAGCTTTCTCGATTTGTGCAGAGAAATCGATCAACCAACAGAGAAACATTGAACCATCAAACGAATAACTGTACCAGCTCCTTACCACGAAAGAAGAGAGTTCAAAGGCTGAGCGAGCTCTCAAGGAGACTCCTCAGCTCCTTCCCACGAAACCCAACGTTCAAGAACCAATATGACCCAACACCCAAAAAAGAAGAGAAAGGAAGAGAAAGAGTAAAGCCTGCTGCACAAGGAGGAGCGAAAAACAGAGCTCACCAAAGCTGACAAAAGATTCCAATTCCTGAGGCCCGTAAGAAAAAAAGCAAAACTATAGCAGAGCTACTTTCACTGTTCGTGGTCGCAAATCTCAACCACACTGCTGGGTCAGATCTCTCTCTCTTTCTAAAGCACACTCACACTCCCTCGCTCTACTCATTACTGCTCGCTGCTCGCTCTTAAAGCTGCGATCTTTTTTTATGGGGATTTTTATATTGGGCGAGATAAAGAAAATTCTTTCTGGGTTTGCCGAGAAAACAAGGGAAAATCCGAGTGTTGCGCCATGACTGTCGTTTTGCGAGTTCTCGGGAGAGAGAGGGCGAAATGACGAGCCTCGCCATGTCGAGAAAGAGGCCTTCGACCCTTGTCGTCTTTTGTCGTGTCTCTGTCCGACGAATGTTTGACCGCCTTCGTCGTAAATGCTCAGATCACGATATTGTACGGGAATCGCCAAAATCGAAAAGAACAGGGAATTTGGACAACATAGACAGCGAAATAAAATATTTTGGGACTATTGATTTGCCGAAAAAAAAAATTGAGATTCTTCGTATCCCCGCTTGGGATGTACAAAACAGATCGCTGAAATCAAAAACCACTTGGACCGGATAGAATTAGCCGAGTGGGTCTAGTTCTCGAGAATGTTGATTCGATTCCAAATTTCTAAAAGTGAAAATAGTGTTAAGACGATTCGGTTCTCAATTCAAAGAGAGGACTTGATCGAACCGCTTTCATATATTTTTAATTATTTTTTTAAAAAAATGAAAGTAGTCATTTTTTATTTTTTTATAAGATATAGCATTAAGTAGTGAGGAAAAAAAGTAATCGATTCCATTAAATTGGACCAAAAACCAATCACTCTTATCCCTATTCCTATATTACAAAGCAAAATTTTGACCAAAAATAATATTATAAAGCAAATTCTCTATTACTTTCAACTTCAAGCTTTCGTCTAAAAAATTTTCAATAAGTGAAAATGATTGGTTAAAAGCGTTCATATAAAAGTCGCAAAATCAAATAAACATGGTAAATGACATGTGAAATTTAAATTCAGTCGCCATCAATCTCATTAATTTATGTTAATTTCCTAAAACAGTCAAGTTTATTTCTTTATTAATTGATCTTTTGCATTTTTTTTTCGTAACGCTCATCTGTACCTTTTTTTTACGCTCATCTGTACTTGCCTATTTTGCTTTCTCAGTTCCTTTAAAAAAAAAAAAAAAAATGAAACCTTCCTTTTATTTTCCTCAACACTCTCACTTCCCATATAAATTGAAAAAATAGAAAAAAAGATTCACAGATAGCAAAGTCAAATCTGCACCTGACTAGCACTAATTTAATTAGTGTAACGTTAATGACTACCGAGGAGAAAAGTGAAGAAAACAATTAAGGCAAAATTTACGATTTTCCAATGTTTTTACTGCTAGAAAAAAAGGAAAAAAAAGGAAAAAAATCTATTTTATTGCCTCATGTTATGCACAACAGTGCCTCAAAAATCGAATTATTCCAAATAAAATACAAAATGACTTGTTTCATGGCAAAAAAATAACACTGATTTGGTTACGGATGCACCAATTTGTGATGTGCGAGGAGCCTTTTTTTACAACCAGACAAAATATGCATTTTGAATTTTCACGCAATTTATCGATCAAAGTTAGATAAAGTCACTCGGTAAAAGAAAGATCATGAAGATCGATCCAACCATCAACCACATGACTGCAATCAATCGATCCTCCTAAAACACGAATGTAGAAAAAAAGAATATAAAAGACAGAGAATAGAAAATACTAATCGCGCTTAAAGAGCATGAAATTAATTATTTAATCCTCCTAAATAAGAAATAAGAATCATTAAGGGACAAAAAGGGAAAAGGAAGAAGAAGAGGAAGCATCGCCCATCATTTCAAAGCTGAAAAAGGTCATAAAGGCGTAGTTTTCGATTGCTTCCACCATAATTCATCTTTTTTTTAGTTTCATCTCATCAATAAACAGTAGAAAGAAGGGAAGGTAGGACAAGATTAGGGATAGAGACAATCACCTTCGTTCCCAAGCATCAGCTTCACACTCTCATTGCTCGTCAAGCACTTGATGCACTAAAAAGAAAATGATATTTCGTGTGTGCATTATCAAAATCAACAATGATGTGTGATTTATAAATATACAATCTCTTGATTTTTTTATATTTTCAATAAATGCTACATATCTGGCTGAAATCTCTCCCTTCTTATAGCCGTTGTGGGGGAGGGGGATACATGGGTATGTGTTGTTTTTGCAAATCACGAGAGCTGTCGCTAATGATTGATGATTTTCGATGGCTTCCGAGTAAATGTTCCTGCGGAAATCTTGGCGCTGACATTGAAGGGGCGGTAAGGTCAAATTGCGTCGAGAATGACGTGACAGGTGTCGCCATCGTGGAACAGAAGGATTCTGGTGGGGCCCCATTAGGGCTTGATGGACGGTCTTCGGTTTCTTGATTTCGTCCACGGCCAATTGGGGGACGTCTTTCCGTACAACTCGGACCGCGTAACATCATGCTTTCACTGACGGTTTGGAATTATTATTATTTTTTTCTTTTTATGACAGTTGAGCTTCATGACGCATAATTGAAATTGAGTTGGGGGCCACTCTCGTAGCTTATTTATTGATTATTTCTTTTTTGCTTCTTTCTTTTTATTTTTTATGCAATTTAATTATGTGACTTTCCCAACCAATGTAACACGGATAGAGGGTCTAATAGATTGGGAACAACCCTTACAATTCTCAAGTAAGGGACATCTAAAAGAGAGATCAATAAACATGACGTGATTAATATTAACAATAATAGGTGCAGGTAGCTTGTTCTTGCCAAAGGCCAGGCAACACCTCGACAAAGGTTACAACTCCTAGTCATTAACGATGGCAAGCGAAGCGAAGGTTGCCTACCACCAGTGAGGACCTCCAACCCTATCATTAGATATCGGATTATTCCTTGCAAGGGTCCTTAAGCCCTTCCAGGTGTTTGGATAGGGTTGGCATGCTAGCCCATGTGCTCTCACCATTTTTCCTAGGATGGCGCCTCATATCCAAATTTCATCAAGTGAGCGACATTATGTCAATGATTTGAAGGTGTTAATGATGAAAGGATTTGCTTGAGCAAATTAGGATAGCTGAAGGGTTACATTGCATAAAAGTAGTAAGAAGGCCAAATTGCACTACTTAGAGGTTTAGAATTATAATTGACCTTTCTATAATGGGCCATAAGTTCCTTGTAAATTATGAACATTACTCTCATACAAACTAATTGAATATAAATGTGAGTGATATTTATGTTCATAATTCACCAATCATAATGGTGGTTGAAAGTTAGTCTCCTTTAACTAAAGCTAAGGGAAACGTAACCCTTTTCTACGACCATCTACACCTGCTTTTCCTAGATTAAAACTGCCCTTATCGTGCAATATGAGTAGGCATAACATTTTTACCACTCAACGTTGAAATAGAATTGGATACAAAAAGTTTTTGCTTCTTACAACCACACATGTGAGGGACTCTAATCGCACTTTATGTAAGGGGCGAAACTTCCAACATGTCCAATACAATATTGACTTATATGGTAACTTGGTAAGCAAGTTTGCTTCTAAGTAAAATTCTGAATGCACTTGTCTTGAGATCGGCCAAGATGGTGGACCGATTAAGGTGTGTGAAATTGACTTGGGTACCACCTGACTACTATACTAAAAAGGAACTCACAACATGTTCGGTTTGATTTGGCTTGGCTCCCCACCATTATCGCCCTCTGCATCATGCAATCAAGCCAAACCTCCAAAATACTTTATTTAAGAATACATTGTTGCAAGTCGGGAAAAAACTGTATAGTTGATGGGTGCATTTGTTTTGTTGAAAAATAATGTTTTAGAAATTTTCTTCTTACCATTGATCTTTTATATTGCTTTTGGAAATTGAGTGAATAAAACAAATTGTCCATTGGTAACGACTTATGTTTATATATTTATTGATAGCAAATATTTTTCTTAATTATCTTTTTAGTAATATAAACAATTAAAGGAGAAAAATATTTTCCAAATTCAAACATAAGCAAATTTTTTTTTCAATGGTAATCCTATAAACCCGGAACTTCCAAGTGGAAGTAATAATCCAAGAGAAAATGCAGCAACTCCAAGGCCAGACCAAAAGTCAAGGGGGATGGTCTAACCTAAAGGCATAAAGGCTGACTTTCCTGACACGTTTACATTCTTTATCTTAATTAAAGAACTTACTTTACCCTTTATCTTGATTAAACAACTTAGTGACTCAGATAAATAACATATTATAATTATCGGCGTGGTGGTGCAGGTTGGTCACTGACCAAAACACTGTCATGCCGCACACCATCATTTTCTTTATTTTATTTTACGGTGGAGATTAAGGACTATTTTACATAATACTCGTTTAGAATATAGTTTGAAAACAGATTCCGAAAATAGGGGGATAAATAAGAAAATGAAAATTTTTGGGGATAATCAGTTGGGGACCTATTTAGTTATCGACGGAAGAAAAAGCCAAAAAAGAGAAGGAGCGAAATAAATAGTTTTAACTTCTGTCTACATTAACAAAAATCTTGTAGTAACAATAATACTGATAATGTTGATGATGATAATAATAAAAATGATAAGTGTATCGAAAGTTCTAAAATTTGTCGTAAAAGTACAATTAAGTTTTAATTTTTTTTGAAAAATCGAAATTAAATTCTAAAACTAGTCACATAAGTCCAATCGAATCTTAAAATTTTCAAAAAGTGAACTCAAGTGCTTAAATTCATTAACATTTTCGTTTTATAAAGTAAGACAGAGTTAAAAAAAAAAAAAAAAGAAGAAAGATTTTATTGCATGAACTTGATAAGATTTAGGATGTGATTATATTTTTTGAAATTTTTAAGATTTATTTTAGGATTTATTTATATTTTTTGAAAATTGTAAGATTTAATTGTACTCTTGTGATAAGTTTTGTAATTTTCAATATACTTATTCATAATAAAGAAAGAAGCATTGTGGGCAAAATGTAGATAAGAGAGGGGGATGGAAATTCCAGTTGGGGGTGAAATGATGATGTCAGGTGAAAGGCAGTGCAACCTTGAGACAAAGAGTAGTGGGTCAAGCCGCAGGTTGCACGAGAGCCATCACCAAGTTCACAGCTCAAGAATGCTAAGTCTAATCATTCTCCTCGCCAGGCCTCTTTCTTATGTCATTCTTCCCTCTTATAACGAATTCCTGTTATGGTATGCTAAATCAATCCATTCAGCTTAACGCTCCATTTGTTTCCTTAAAAATAAATTATTTTATTTTTTTAAAATAATCAATTTGATTGCTTGAAATTATTAATAAATGGAAAATATTTTTATAATTGACAACAATTTATGTTTAAACATCTTCATAAACGATGTAAAATTTTTCGTTTATTCATTTTTGTAAAACATGCAAAACGATCATTTTTAGGGAAAATTTTCCAAATAATTTATTTTCCATCAAATAAAAACATTTTCCTTAAAGTGAATGTTTGTATCGCTTAAAATAATTACTCAATGAAACATATTTTCGCTATTTATCACTATTTATGTCTAAATATTTTCGTGAGCGATAAACATATTTTTTCGTTCATTTATTTTTGTAAGTGATACGAGATATCATTTTTATGATTTTTTTTTTCAAGTCATTCATTTTTTTGTAAAATAAATGGAGTTACTGCAATTATTGATTACTTTTACTGAAATGACTTTTGCACTCGAACACATGTTCCTACACCATCTGATCAAAACACATATGAATATATTCTCTCATCATTGAAATTGTTTGGAGATGTATTCCAAAATTATCTCCCTTTTTATGAAAACAAAAACCTTAGCATTAACTCATTTATCCTTGAGGTACCCGCGTGTATCAAAAATACATAGAGCCGCTTGCGTTTATGACAAAGAAAGTCAATAGAAAGCAGATTTAAGCATGAAAGCAAATACACTCGTACAAGATTTGCTAAGCACTGAAATTTGTGAAGGCAACTTTACGACACCCGATCGCACGAGCAGCGAGCTGACGCACCGCGCCAACCCTGGAGTTTCCGTTAATAGTTCTCGCGAGAAGTTCTGATGCTATGCTCAATCAACTAGTCATTGTGTCCATCTGTCTTCCCTTGGAAATCTCGTGAAAATTCCACGAAAATCAAACGTGTAAACTCTCTCGAACCTAGCCAGTCAATTGAATTTTTCTGTATGAGGTCAGTTTGGATCGCATCTTTTCCATCGATTTCAGGACGGCTCCAGTCCACGAATTGCTGTTGCAAGATACTTGGATGTCCTTAACTTATGTACATGAGCAGGGACTTCAAATATGGAATTCCAGCAGTCGCGAAATCTATTTATGGAAAGTCCAGGTTGATCCCGTACGGCGTCGGTTCGCTACTTCTATCACATGTTTCTACAAGTTGCCCATACAAAATTCGGAACTTGGCGAATCATTCCTTGTATAAGTGTAGAACCGACGGCCAGTACTTGTTTCTGCAGAGTAACTTCCGTTCGTCTTGTGACATTCTTAAACATAAGTTTCTACCACACATTCACGTTAGATACATAATAAATCTCGTTATTGTCAGGATATTTTAAGGATGTTTTTCCATCGATCTCCCTCTTCGTTATGATGACAAAATACGTACGTGCCCTTCATAGATAAGTGAATTATCTTCGTGCACAGGTTCCAGTTTGCTGACCCATGAAAGACAGAACCAGAATCCTATAGAATCAAGATGAATGCTCGCTTTCACATGCTTTTAACAACAAAAAATTTATCTAAGGACTTGAAAACAAACTCCCCACTTGCTTCATGATTTATCCCTTGTTTGTCACGTGGAGAATGAATTAAACGCAAAAAGCAGAAAGAGACAGCATATAAGTGAGATTCATCAAAGGCATATACAACCGCCACTTTAAGGTTGAATGGAACTTCTCTCGCTCGCGTGCATTCCTCCTGTTGTCTCTGAATCCTGGAACTATATTGCATCAGCTGGTGGTTCAAAGCGGCAGATTCAGAGCTGAAAAATCTCTTTCGGTTATTCATCTGCTTCCCTTTAGGGTAGATGAAATCCCCATAGGTTCCAACACCAACTTCTACTTTATTCTGAAGCATCTTAGTTCTCCAGAGTTACCTTCTCAAGAGCTTCAAACTTCTCATTCGAAGTTTCCCATGATCTCTAACATGGTTTCCATCGTGCCTATGAGTTACCTCGATCTCATCCGTAGTTTCAGCGGGTCCAACAAGTGTGAAGAAGCACCAAGAACCTACTTCTGCATTTCAGCTCCTACTTCATCTTTCTTTAATTCTTCCTACAGTTTAGTCATATAATTCAGCCCAAAATTCTCCTTTAGTGAGGGATCATCTTCCTGCCTTCTTCCCTTTTCTCTCACTGTAATTTTTTGAGTTTCTCAGCCATCTTTTTCATACTAGTTTGCATAGAGACTCCCTTACTGAAAGTCTAAAAGCTGTATCCTCATCTTTATCAAAAACAATTAAAGACACTGCTTTATCTTTCCACTACCTCGTTTAAAGTATCCTTCACACTTCTTTTGGGACAAAAAGCCATCGTCGCACGTTTTCTTCAGCGCTCTTACTCCTTTTAGCTTCAAATTCTCGAGATAAGGGATCGGATCCATGAAGGGAAGATCCATCTATGCCTTCTTTCTAGCCTCACGAGATTGTGAGTCAGATCCAAACGGGATAGACCGATAATATTTTGTAATCCCTGAAACAAATTGAGCCAACAGAGCCAACCCTCTTAATCTCTCTTTCTTGTTTTTGTCCTGAGTTGTTGATATATGGCCTCTTCCAAAAGGAATTACCATCTCCTGAGTTTCAGAGGCATGGACGTCTGCAACAATTTCCTCAGTCATCTCTATGTAGCTTTGAATCAGAAAGGGATATACACTCTTATGGATAGTGAAGAGCATAAAAAGAAGAGAGCGAATATCGCCAACACTTATGAGGGCGATTGAGGAATTGCGCATTGTGATCTAGCATTTTCTCCAAAGGCTACGCTTCCTCTTGGTGGTGTCTGGAGGAGGTGGCGACAATCATGGAGTGCAAGGCACAAAAGGAGCTGATTGTGTTGCTGGTGTTTTACAAAGTGGAATCAAGAGAAATGAGAGAGGGAAGACAGGCTTATGGGAGAGCTATGGCTAAGCATGAGTCCAATTTTGGGAAGGATCCAGAGAAAGTGAAAAGATAGAAGAAACTCTTTTTTTTGATGCCGGTAGCTTGTCTGGGTGGGAATTCAATGATGGGTAAGTAAATAGTTGACTTGACGCATTGCTTTGCCATAGTCAGCTAGTGATTGTTTGTTCGTACGTCAAATCCTATGCAGATAAATTACCAATAAAAAAACTGAGATATTCTTTAATCGGTCTTTTTAATTGAAGATACAAAGCGGATATATGCTAGATAGCAGACACAAAAGTGGAATAACCAAAATTTCGAGTTAGTAGATTGTATAAATTCGATTCTTGCTGTGTGGATAATGAAAATTTTTTGTCTTAGATAAATAGTCTAGTTTCATGATACCCGAGTCATTTTTGTCTTCAGGCGCAGGTTTACACAAATGTGTTAATTTCTTTTCATTTTATTAGTTGCTAACTTTCTTATGTTATTTTCCTTATGACGTTAGAGGTTGAATTCCTGCCATGGCTTTGAAACTGTAAAACACGTTTCTCTTTCTTTTGAGTGCTCATCAGAGATGTTGTCTTAGATAAATAGTCTAGTTTCATGACCCGAGTCATTTTTGTCTTCAGGCGCAGGTTTACACAAATGTGTTAATTTCTTTTCATTTTATTATTTGCTAACTTTCTTATGTTATTTTCCTTATGACGTTAGAGGTTGAATTCCTGCCATGGCTTTGAAACTGTAAAACACGTTTCTCTTTCTTTTGAGTGCTCATCAGAGATGAAGCAGACCTCATACGATGCATCGTAAAGCAATTATCAATTCATCTAGAGCGAACACGCTTATATTTTGCTGTGAAGCAGAGCTCATACAATGCATCGTAAAGCAATTATCAATTTATCTAGAGCGAACACCCTTATATATTGCTAAGTTTCCGGCTGGAATAGATTCTTGAGTTGAAGAACTGATATCATTGTCGCAAAAAGACTCAGATGATAATGTTCTCATGATAGGCATATCGAGACCTGGAGGCATAGGGAAGACGACGGTTGCTAAATAGATAATGCTTTCGAGAGACATTTTCAGTGATCTAGTTTTTTGGAGTGAGTGAGAGAAACTTTGAACAAAAGCAATGGTCTAATTGATTTGCAAGAAAAACTTCTATCTCAGATCTTATATCCTAGACATCTAACGGTCTATAGTGTCTAGAGAGGAATTAGTGTGATAAGGGGAAGACTTTGTTGCAAGAAGGTTCCATTGGTTCTTGATGATGTTGACCGGTTGCATCAATTGAATGCATTAACTCGAGAAGGCAATTGGTTTGGCAAAGGAAATAGAATCTTTGTGACATCAGGGGATTAATATTTGTTAACTTCTCATGATATAAATTGTGTGTATGAAGTTAAAACTTTAGACAACGATGAGGCACTAGTTTTTTTTTTTTTTTTTTTTTTTTAATTTTTTTTAATTTTTTTTTTTGGGCATGCCTTTCCAAACTGTAAAAAATCTGAAATAAGAAAGGATCTCATAGATAGAGCACTACATTACGCTAGTAGCCTTCCATTAGCCCTTGAAGGGTTGGGCTCCTTCTTGTGTGGAAGAAAGGAACCAGCATGGGAAAGTTCACTGCATAAACTCACCGAAACCCCTGACCAAAGTATCAATTGAGTTTTGAAGACAATCTTCGATGGATTGGAGGATAATGAGAGGGAGATTTTCCTCAACATTGCTTGTTACTTTAAAGGAAAAAAGTATAAAATACATCAACAAAGTTCTCGATAGCTGTGACTTTGACACAACTATAGGAATAGGACTTCTCATCAAGAGGACCATGATAAGAAATGAGCATGGGACCCCTAAATGCATGATTTGGTTTAGTTGATGGGTAAGGATATTGTCTATCAAGAATGTCCCAATGATCCTAGGAAATGCAGTAGATTATGGCTTTTTGAAGATGTTCACGACATCCTATGTGAAGATACGGTAAAAGTTGTTTATGTAAACATTGTTATATTTCATTTTTATGTTACTTTGATTTGGACATTACAATGTAAATCTCAATGGAAAGTTTGCGTGACAACTAAATTTGCTCTGTTTTGGATAGGGAACAAATGCAGTAAAAGGTAGTGTATTGGACTTGCCCACACCAAAAGAGAGAACTATGAGTCTTAAAGAGATAACCATAAGCCTTGATGCTTTCACAATCATGAAAATATCGAGAATGCTCATTTTGCTTGAAGTGCATATCTCTTCACAAGGTCCTGTTCAGCTCCCTAACAATCTAAGATGGCTTATATGGCCCAATGCCCCATTTCTAGAATTTGGCTCTGGTCTAAGGAAACTTATTAGACTTGATGTTTAGAAAAGTCATATCAAACAATTTGAAGGCAAGTTCAAGGTTAGTGCTTGTGATGATTAGCTTTTCCCTATTTATAACTATAAATATTTATGGAGCTTAATGATGGTTTTGGTGTTTTTGTTTTTCTACATAATTTTAGAAAGTTGAAGTACATCAATTTCAGTCGATACAAGTCCCCGGTTAGTGTTCTTGACCTTTTGTCGATTCCAAATCTGGAGAGAATGAATCTTGAAGGGTGCAAAAACTTGGTGGATGTTCACCAATTTGTTGCATATCTCGACAAGTTAGAATTTTTTTTTTTTTTGGTAAAGGGTAAGAATATATAGCTTTAACCGACAATTACAAAAGATCCGGCACCACAAAACTTGGGGAAAAGTGCCAAAAAAGTTTTAAACCTTTTGCATTTGTGCCAATTTAGTCATAAATCTTTTTTTAGTGCTAATTAAGTCCTAAACATTTTTATGTTATGCCAATTCAGTCATTTCCGACCAATTTTAGCCAGATTTTGTTGACGGATGCTTGCCGACTTACGTTGCCCGATCGGCGCTAACGTATACAACTTTTAATAATATTTTAATATATTTTTTTTTTTTCTTCTCCTCTTCTTCCTCCAGCCTGGTCGTTGGACCTTGGCAACCGGCCAGAGGCGATAGCTGACGAGGTCGAGGTCGACCTCGCCGGCCACCTCACTAGTGGCCGCGAGGCCTGGGCGGCGAGGCTCGCCCTCGCTGGATCTGGCGAGGGTCGAGCCTCCTGACGAGGGTCGAGCCTCGCCCATGGCCAGCGAGGCGAGCAAACCTAGGGAGAGAAGGAAAGGGTCAGATCTGGAGGACGGAGGACTAGATTTGAGAAGCTGGGGACCCACCATCGCTGCCCTGTCGCGACCGTCGCTCCTTGCAGTCGCCTCCACCCCCCCGAGCCATGGGCGAGGCTCGTCCTCACCGGCCATGGGCGAGGCTCGACCCTTGCCAAATTCGGCAAGGGCGAACCTCGAGGGCAGCCTCGCGTCGGGCGGGTGAGGCTTTCCCTCGCCGACCATGGGCGAGCCTCGCCGCCCGGCCGCGAGGCCGCCCTTGCGGCCACTGGTGAGGTGGCTGGCGAGGTCAACCTCGACCTCATCGGCCGCCGCCTTTGGCCGTTGCTAAGGTTCGACGACCGGCCGTAGGAAGAAGGGGAGAAGAAAAAATAAAATTAAAAAATTACAAAAATTTTAAAAAGAAAAAAATTAAAAATTAAAAAATTATTAAAAGTTGTCAACGTTAGTGTCGATCACGCCACGTCACCGGGCCGGCATCCAATCAACAAAATCCTGCCAAAATTGACCGGAAAGAACTGAATTGGCATAACATAAAAATGTTTATGACTCAATTGACACAAAAAAAAGTTTAAGACTAAATTGGCACAAATGCAAAAGGTTTAGGATTTTTTTGGCACTTTTCCCCAAAACTTGCACTCAACAAGACAACAAATCAAAGTGAGTGGAAGGGAGTCGAATACAAAATAGGATCACAAGAGCAGGCTTGAGGAAGCAGAAACAACCAAAACAATGGCGAAAGGAGAATGAAAGCAGCGGGAGGCCACAGAAGGCCAGATGAACCACAATCTACGCCCACATCCGCTAACGACAAAAATGAAAAGCCATCAAGTAAGCACCCATGCAAAGGAAGAGTATTCAGACAGCAACCACCAAGCTAGAGCCCTACCGAAGTAGAAGACTTCCCAACTTGAAAAATGATCGAATCAATACCCCAGTTACGCTGCAATCTTCGGTTTCTATAAGTATCATCCACACTCCTGAATGTGGTGGCCTTATTTCTAACGACCTTAATGAATTGATTCTTCACCACTGGAATGGATAAACGCTGCTCTCTAAGAGGATGCTATTTGTCGACACCTAAATTTTTGGGTTGATTTTTAAAAATAAAAATAGAAAAAAAACACACACATGGCATATAGTTTAGAAACATTTTATTTTCATTTTGTTTTATTTTAGGCCACTGGTGAAGAGAAAATTTTTCACATATTCCGCTGAAATTTTTCACATATTTGGGTAATATACACCTGAGGAATATATTTTTGAAAGCAAACGGAAATTTTTGGATCGAATATGCGAAAAATACAAAAGAAGATATCACGTGAAATGCAAGGATATATTCATGGGAATTATGCACAAGTAAAATGAGAAATAAAATATACCATGAAGATATAATTTTTGGGCCTATAAAAACATCGCGCGTACGAAAAAGAGAAGGGGGTTCTATCTTTTGGGTGAAAAAAGAACACAAAAGTAAAAAGTAAAAGAGAGAGAAGTGACGTGAGAGCAGAAAAAAAAAAGAAAAAAAGAAAAGGAAACTCTAGCACTGTTCGTCTTCTTCGCTGGGCAGCCCTTGCCCGCGCCGGCACCGCGCCGGCACCGCCTCCACCAGCCTCGGCCGGCCTCCGCCTGCGTTCCCATCGCCGTCACCAGCCACCTCTGAGGCCTCCGCCTGCGACTACCCGACCCCCGAGCCGTCGACCCTCGCCGCGCCGCCGAGACTCCTGCAGCTCGTGCCTCAGCCCTCACCGACGCCTGCGGTTCTCCTCGACGCTCCGCTCGTCGCCCGCCGGTTTCGGCACGCCGTTCCCGATCTGCCTGTCGAATCCCCTTGCCGGTCTCCGCAGCCCTGCTCGACCACCGCCGCTATCCCGATCTCGCTGCTCGGGTGTCTGACGCCGGCAGATCTGAGCTCCCCTGCAGCAGCCGCGACCCGACGCCCCTGCTCCACCTCTGCCGTCGCCGATCTGCAGCGCCAGGAGCCCCGAAGTCGCGACCCCCGTGCTTCGTCCGCGACGCCCCGTCTCCGCCGGTCCCTGCTGCCCGGCGCCCCCTGCTCGCCGGAGTCGGTCTCGCACCAGCAGTAGCTCGCGCCCAGCCCCGTCGCCAAAGCCCGCCGAAGCCCGCCGACGCCTGCAGCGCCCCTCGCCGCTTCGCTAGCCACTGCCGCGCACTGCCTCGCCGCCGGAGCTCCTCGGCGCGCCCGCCCTGTCTCGCCGGAGTTCCTCGCCGGCGATCCCCCACCGGACCGGCCAGCTGCTTTGTTTTTTTTTTAAAAGCAAAAAGAAAAATTAGGTAGTTTTTTCTTTTTATTTATTTATCTTTTATCTTATTTCGTTTTTATTATTTTCGTTATTTTACTTTATTTGTTCTTTTTAGTGTACTTATTCCTTAGTGTAAGGGGTTTTACGTCGTGTAGACAACCTCCTTAATTACAGGCGAGGGAAATCTCCTGGATTTTACGGTTATCTCCCTGCCAGGCTCGGCCCAGGGGGGTCCAGTGGGTTGTCCCCCTAGCTTCATTGCCTGTGAGGAGTTTGGACTCGCAGCCCATTTTTAGCCGTACTTATTCCTTAGTGTAAAGATGTCATGTTCGACATGAAATAGCTTTGAAATTTGTGATTATCGCCCGATTTTCGCGTCCGAAATCCGATTCGCAATCACTGAAAAAATCGCTAATCCGATCTTTCGTCCGAAATTCAATTTGTAATTTATGTAGAATTGGCCAACCCGATCTCATACGCGAGATATGGTTCATGATTGAAATCAATATTCTTGATTTCTCATTGTCGTGCCGTTTAAATTAATTTTATTTTCTTTAAAAAAATCCATAAAAACGTAATTAGGATTAGACTTTTTTTAGGGGTTTACATATTTAAAATAGGAATTTTATTTCGAATAAATAAAAAAATCAAAAATCAAATCAATTAGTTTAGGCTGCTAGATCTTTTTAAAACTTGAATTGCATGATTAATTATTCGGCAATTATTAATTTCGAAATTAAAAAAAAAAAAAAAAACAAAAATGCAAAAAAAGAAATCATCATGCATATCTCATGTAGGGTTAGGGCATCTTTTTGCACGCCATTGCATATTAAGGTAAAATTGCACTTAGTTTAATTCTAGATAATATTTTTCTTAATTTATTATAAGTTTAGATATTAGATAAATTGCATTTTAGGATTATTTGGGTTAGGATAATATTTTAGTTTAAATTAGGATTTTGTTCAACCTAATTCCTAATACAATCGAATAGAATCTTGATCTAATTAGATAATTTTCACATTTTATCTAATTCCTAATTTCATAAAAAAATACAAAAAATGTTTTAGAATAAATTAGTTCCATTCTTTAGGATAGATTGCATTTTTAGGAAAAATAAAAAAATGTCATATAGGATTAGATTCATGAAATGCACGTCATTTAGGGATTATTATTAGATCCATTTATTTAGAAATTGTATGTCATTAGAATTAGTTCATTTAGTTATATTACATTGCATATTGTATGATTTTTGTTAAATAAGTGAAAACAAACAAAAAGAAATTGTGTGTTAATTAGAAACAATATCTAGGGTTGTTGATGTTGATTTTAATTTAACATTACAGATGCTTTTGTTACTTTGAGATAAGTTCTTGCAATTTATTCATTGCTTTCCTTGGATGTTAAATTGGTGGTTTGCGCACCCGCACGATCACCTCACATATTAGGGAAATAGATTTAAAATCAATCCAACTGCTTGCAAAAACATTTTCGAAATAAAAGAGAAATGTACCGAAA